>JANBVN010000133.1:0-87502 GCA_030052785.1 Coniochaeta hoffmannii | reverse complement strand
CGCCCCCGCAAACAACCCGTCCTCCTCCCCCGTAATAGTAGCCAGAAACAGCGCCCTCCCGGCCGCGAGCGAGTACCTGGCCTCCCAGTCCCTCAGCCTCCCCCGCAAGTCCGGCACCGCGGCGTCTCCGACGTACCGCGCCAGGTCCTCCGAGTACCACATCTCCACGCCGTGCTGCGGCTCGAACAGGGCCGTCGCGGGAGGGGCCCGGCGGGAGGAGAGGAGGGCGGCGCGCTGCAGGGAGAGGAGCTTGTCGGGGTTGGGAGGGGAGAGGCTCGATCGGGGGTTGTGGTTGTGGTTGTTGTTGTCGTTGTCGTCGGTGGTGCCGTCTTGGACGACAGCGTACTCGTCCGACTTGGGGGCTTTCTTCTTCCGACAGGGTTTCTTGGGACGGTGGTCGTCGTCCTCCGTCTCGGCTGGCGTGTCTTGGGCGTCCTTCCCGGACTTCTTGCGAGAGATCCGTACAGACTGCTTTTCAGTGGGTGTCGGAGGCAGCGGCTTGGGTGGTTTCTTGCGCTTTGCAGAGGGTTTCTGAACTGCCGGACCGGGTTCGTCGTCCGCCTTCCCGTCGTCTTGGGCTGGACGCTTACGTTTGGCCGCTTGCTGGTGGTTCTCGACGGGATGCTCTTGCGCCGGGTTACCGCTATCGCCGTGATCGTCGTCTTTATTAGCCTGCTTGCTGGTCTTCTTCTTGCCCGCCGCCTTTTTCTTGCTCGCCGCCTCCTCCCTGTTCGCCGCCTCCTTGCTCGCGACCTCCTTCTTGCTCGCAGCCTTTCTCTTGATTATGATCTTCTTCCTAGGAGGAGGCACAGCAGCATGCCCCTCCTTCGCCTCATCCTCTTTGTCTGCCGCCTCTTCATCAATCTCGACTTTCACCTCGACCCCTACCTTCCCCTCATCCTCGCTATCACCTCCCCTCTTCCTCTTCCTCTTGATCCTAGGCTTCTCCCCCCCCACAAGACTCTGTACGGCCGTCCCGCCATCGGCAGGAACAACATCCCCCTCCTCGACCGCCGACGCGCAGCCCCATTTCTGCGACTGCTCGAGGATGTCATCTAGCTCAGTCCTGCGCTTCTTCTTCGGAGGATCGGACTTATCGGCAGCAGGAGGAGGAGGAGGTAGTGGGGGAGGGGAGGCGGGGGCTGTCTTCGCCTTTCGCTGCTGGGCCGCTTCGCCCGCGGCGCGGTGCGCTTTCTCCCGAGCTGCTGGGGTTTGGCCTCTCTTGCGGGGAGGCGCCATGGCGGGAAGGGTTGTGAGGGATGCAAGTACTGCAGGCGACAAGTTTAACCGTTTGGATTGGCTCAGGGTGAGTGGTAGATACAATAACGGTTTTCGCGAGAAGACAGTGGAAAACGCAGGTATGCACTCCGAGCTCTAAATATTTGTAGAGTCTCCTTGTTAGAGGAGTCATCTATCTAAAATGACTGGACGATCTGGCGGTTACCACAGCATGGAGACCAGATGGATCGCCCTTTGTCCGCAGAGCTCATGACGCTGAATGAATCCCGCTTACCACCCATCACACCCACAGATAGACCAAGAATCAATGAAAACAGGTCCACAGCCATTCATTCCACTTGGAACTCCCCGAAGCCACCAACGAACCGGATGCGGGGGGTTGGAAGACGTCGAAGATCGACTCTCTGATTGGAACAACTTGACTTCTGTGTTGTTGAGCTTGAGAACTTGATGACACAGGAAGAGGAAGTACAAGGTGAGAAGCCTCGAACCGTTAGCAGGCGAGAGATGGCACTGCTAAGAAAGAAACTGATACCGTCAGGCAATAGCAGAGCTCCCAGCTTAGCGTCGCAACCTGTCTGGCTTGCCACGGAGGGCGGTCGAGTAGATGGATTGAAAGGCCAGTCGGCGAGGAGCGAGCAGACTACCCTACCTGGTACTGCTGCCATGAATAAGATACCAACCAGTACCGTGGCGGGAGTAGCAGGAAACGGGACCGTCTCGTGGGGGCATGAGCTTCACGCTGCTCCAGTCTCATGCGATCATGAACCAAGCCACTAGGCGTCCAACGGCACGGGTGGACTGCAGAGACGGGACCGTCGTTTGCAATCACTCGGCCATCAAACAGTGACAGGCGCCCGCATGTAGCTACTTTGTGGCTGAAGAGAGGCCCCTGCACACAACAAACAAAGCGTCAGTGCTATGAGTATGTCTCTTTGGGAGGGCTCACCTTTGTCCTCTGACGTGCAAGGACACGATAAACGGACCACCTGGCTGGTTTCAGGGGCAACATGGACGAATTACCACCGGAAACATCGCAACAAAGCCAGGGGGCGTCATCGAGGGTAACGGTACATTGGAACGAATCGGAGCTGGCAGATAGGGCGAGGCGAGACAGGGCGAAGCGGACGACAATCGGGTAGGTAGTTACTGACGTCCGTCGTTACCGTTATTGCTGCACCAGGATTACTCTGCTTCGTTAATTCGAAAAGGCGACATTTTGCTGTTCACGAAGTCAAAGTTGCGTTGTGGTTGATCTGCTTTCGTATCATGCCGCTACGGAAAAGTGCACCAGTCGAAAGATGATGCCACGGGTCGTCAAGAGAGCTGCCGGGATGATGGTCTGTGTGAAGGCGTGCGTGCAAAAGAAACTAATAATCGTACAAGCGAGGAAATGGTGCGGAAGACGCTGTGGGACCTCTTGCCACTTCGTGTACTGATGGTCCAAAGGAGAGAGAACTGGGGGGGGGGGTGTGCCATGATGGTCGACTGATGTCGCACGATAGGATGCGAATCCGTCTGTTCTGCCCACCGGAAGAAGTCGACAACATCCGTGCTTTTCGGCTGCAAGGCCCTCCAGCTAGCTGTCAATCGAATGCGCTGTTCATCGCAAGATCCTTCCCTAGATGCCGTAACTCCAGCCGACGACGCAATTTTGGTATCCGATTTTGCTTTTGTGCCCAGAGAACGAAATAGGAAAGACCGCCGAGAGAATCCTACACCCGTGACCCTTCGCGGATAGAAGGGTCCGAGATCGCGCGTTGCATACGTCGGCATGCTCGGATCGAATCAGTCGAAATCAACGAGATCCTGTCCCTGCGTCAGTTAATTTTGAGACGGCTGTGAAGTGCGAGGCATACCGCCGTAGTCCTCGCGGCCCCCAGTACGGGCAGTCGAGTCGTATCCAGCTGCAGGGGGGGCAGCATCGCGGGGAGGGCGCTCGGCCCGGTCAGCACCGCGGTCGTAGCGTTCGCGATCGTTGTAGCCGCCGCCGCGACGCTCATCGCCGCCACCACGGCCACCGTAGCGCTCGCTGCCGCCACGCTCCTCACGCCCGCCAGCATAGCGGTCGACGCGGCTGCTGGAGTAGCTGTCGCCGCCGTCACGGTCGCGGCCGCCACCACCATAGCCACGGTCCTCGCCACGATATCCACGATCATACCCACGATCCTCCCGGTAGCCGCGATCGTAGCCACCACGCTCATAGCCGCCGCGACGATCATCGCCTCCATAGCCACGATAGCGGTAGGGGTCGTCGCGGCCGTAGCCGCCGCCACCGCCTCCGTAGCCACCGCGACGGCGGTCGTCAAACCTATCGTTGAACCGACCACCACCGGGACGTGGATCTTCTGGTCGGTCAGTTAGTGGGAACGATGATCGGGGGCACGAGTAAACTCACCACGCTTGGGAGGCCCGAAGTACTTGCCCGGAGTAGGGGTACGAGGACGGGCACGGCGGGCTTTCTCGATGCTCAAGGTGCGACCCTCGATGACCTCGCCCTGGAGACCCTCCTTGGCGGCATCGGCCATGTCAGAAGTAACCATCTTCACGAATCCAAACCCACGAGACTCCTTGGTGTGGGGATCGCGCATGATCTGGCACTTCTCAACCTCGCCGTACTTCTCGAAGAGGCGCGTAACCTCAGCCTCGGTCAGCTTGGGGTGGATGCCAGTGACGAAAAGGTTGGATCCCGGGTTGACGGCGCCGTCATCACCGCGGTCATCGCGCATCTCGGTGTCGCCCTTGGGAGCACTGTCGTAGACATGTTAGACCAGACTGATTGCTTGCGGTGAGGCCTTGATGAACAAGGGTGAAACAAACGTACCGGTCGTTGTTGGGAGAAGGGGAACGGCGGCGGGACGAATCGTGGCCGTCGTCGCGGCGGGGAGACGCGCTGCGGTCGCGATCGTAGCGAGGAGCATCCTCTGGAGAGGGAGATTGATCAGTATCGGTGCCGTAATAGACTAGTAGACCCAAGGCACTCCGGAGATGTTCAGACATACCCTCGAAGCGATCACCACCGGCGTTCTCGTAATCCATCGCAGTGGTAGCCATCTTGATTGAGGGCTGATGCTACCTAGAGACTCTGGGTATCCAGTGATCAGAAGGGCTATGAAGGGAGATAAGACTGTTGAAGGTGGTAAGCGGAGGTCAGTCGAAAAATGGGTTTCGCCGTCGCGTAGTTGAGGGATGATGATGATGTGTGGTGGTGGGAAGATGGAAAGGCACAACCTTCCGCGAATTTGCGGGTCCGGTCTAGGGAGGAGAGGGTAAGGTAAGCGCGTACTATGATTCAATTCGTCCCCGCGTTTCAAGGCAGGTAGGAAAGGATGATAAATCTAACGCAGGGAGGGCGAGGCGAAGCTGAAATGAGAAGCAGTGTAAAGCGTGCGAAAGGAGAATGTGAAGCGGCGAGTTTTTTTTTATGGTTCAGCCAAGGCGTCGACAAGAGCAACGATGTCCTTTCTGACTTCCCCGACAATCTGGGCTTGGCGGGCCCAAACACAATTGTTTGGATGCAAGGCAACAGCAGCTGGTGGCAACTGTGAAATTTGGAGCTGGCAGCTGACGCAAAGCTAGACCTTTTTGGGGTAGCTCTGATCTGGTCTCCCAGCGAGCTGAGATCGTGGGACATTTGAAGGAGGAGTAACCGGAAAAGAAAAGACGATTGACTTACTGGACTGTACACTATGAGTTTCAGGAGAAGCAGGGAAGGATAGTGTACTTGATGAAGTACCAAGATCAAGACCTGCAGTGCGGTGGTAGTGTGATCACCTGGTCACACGACTGAAGTTGTGGTTACGAGGTGGAAACGAGGCGAACCAGAGATTCTGCCCAAGATCAGATTGATGCTGGAATCTGGAACGTTTCTGAGATTGGTGGACTTCCCGAGTCACCATCTTCTACCAGCGTTCACCTTATAATGAAAGGTGAATCTACTAGACCTGACTTTTCAACGCATGGACTTTTCAGACGTTATCTACAAGTCATCCTCCATCGTCTCCCGTCCTTCAGACATGACCACATCATCGTGCAATGCCCGTTGAACATCAACCTCGACCCTCGGCGTCTCATCCAAGAACCGCAGCGCCTCAGCCGCCTTCCCACCGCAAGCCCTCTCCAGCGCCAAGAACGCAAAATGTCCACCCACCACCGGCCGAGCGAAGAAGTTTGGCCCCGGAAACCCTCCCTCGCCTTCGGTATCGTAGAGATCCGTCAATGGCCGGTCTCGCACGAGAGTCAGCACGAATCCTTCCCTTCCCATCTGAGCACATGTAAGGACCAGACTCACCAGTAATCGTCTCATTAACCCACTCCGCGATCCTCCCCAGCATCTCCCCTCTCGTCTCCTTGCTCGTAACAGCGGCGGCGAAAAACTCCCAATCGCTCTTGGTGTACAAATGTCTCGAGTCGAGAGGGAGCCCGTAGTGCTGCAGCACGGCATGATACCAGTCGCTCTGCATCTTGTACACCTCGTCGGGGATAAACGTCTCCTTCCTCTCCTTTCCCCCTCCTCCACCCAACCATTTCTGCCCTCCAAACCAGCCATCCCACCACCTGCCCGTCTCACCCTTCCCCTCCCCAGGAATATGAAAACACAACAGCGCGTCCGCGTAAAGGTTATATATCGTAGTCCAGCTGCCGTACCACGTATACGCAAGCTTAGCATGCGTCCCGTCGCGGCTGATGCCGTACTCCCGCCACTTGTCGATGTACTCGTCCGCCGTGTCGCGGTAGTACCCGGCGTCTTCGCTCTCTCCGACGAGGTCCGCGATCTCGCTCATGGCCCTGATGCCGATGATCCCCTTGAGCGCGAGGTTCGTCTGGTTGGCCAGCCACCCGGCGAAGTCGTCGGTGCACAGCTGGTTGTGCGGGATCAGGCTCTCGCGCACCAGGTAGCCCGTCCACTGCTTCCAGAGCCTGTAGCTGCGGGACGCCCACTTCTCGGCCCTCTTGGCGCCGGAGGCGGATGTGTCGCCCGGGAGGTCGATGCCGTGTCCGTCTACCAGGTGGGACCAGACGTCGGGGATGTGGATTTCCCTAGTCAGGGCGGCGGGTGCCGGGACGGCCGTGGTAAAGGCCGGCTCGGTGTCGTATCTGAAGGCATTTACCAGGGCCAAGCCCATGATGAGCATGTTGCCGCACTCCTCGACCGGCATGTACTCGTCCCGGCCGTCGGCGTGGCCCGTGGCGTTGGGGAAGTGCGCGCCCAGGTCGTGCATGCTGTAGTCGTTGGGGTACTGCCCGCTGAGCTGGTGCTCGAGGAGGGGCTCGAGCAGGTAGGCCAGCCACTGCGGGTTGGTGTACAGGAAGAAGGGGAAGGCGGGGAAGATGACGTCCACTGTCTGGAAGTTGCCATTCGAGGAGATCTCCTTGAGAAAAAGGATCGGGTTATCGGGTGTTCCGGAGAACTGTGTCGCTCCCAGCACTTGTCGTGCCGACAGAGCCGCGATGTCTCGGTAGTCGTGGGATCCGGACTCGAACGCGTCTTTGGCGAGGGTAGCCGAGTAGTTCCACGCCAGGGTTGAGGCCGTCCTGAAGTCGTCGTAGTGGTAGCTGATGAGCTGGTCCAGGGACGTGAAATAAGACGCCCACAGCGGCTTCATATACGTTAGCCCCCTGGCAGAGGCGAACTGGACTACGGGGTCCTGGACAAGGGCAAAAGTGAACGTGATACTGTCCTTCTTTGCCGTAGCCTTGCTGCTATTCCCTGAACCCAGCTTGAATGACTTTGAGAAGGCAAAGACAGGCTCCTCATCCATAATGGGCCGGAAGCTGGTGTCAATCTCGTTGTTTAAACTGCCCTTCTCGGAAAAGTGCTGGCGAAGGATGGCTGAGGTGCCAGCCTGGTGGTGGACATCAGCCGGTCCAGAGAAGTGCAGTGTCCCCCATTCGCTGCGGTCGTTGAACTCGGTCAGAAGCTCCTCGTTGCTCCGTCTGACCTTCCATGTCTTGAGCGGTGTTGCGTCCTCCTTACCAGCCCCTGATTTGCGGTCCGGCTTCGCCAACTCCCACCTAATGGTGTTGGCTCGGTTTCCACTAACCCACTCGCCGTTGACGTCGACGTAAAAGTCGACATCAGTAGTCCCTCGGACAAAGACGGTCATGTACGCTGCAGGTATCGACTGTCTCAAGGTCGAGGAGGGCGTAATGGGCGACAGGAATGACAGAGTTAGCGTCAGCTTGTCCCCGGCGTCGGACGGGCTGTTGATGACATAGCTCAGGTTCGTCGTGGAGGCATCGAAACTGGCACCGAGGTAGGTCGGGAACGATACGTTGTAACGCGAGGTCGTGTGAGGGATAGAGTCTTGTGGACGTCCAAGGAGAGGGTATACGTTGCCCGTCTCAGGGACTGCTGCCATGACGGAGAATCCAACCTCATTGGCCGATTAGCCCTTCTGTCTCTCATCACCCACCACTATCTAGCCGATACTTACATGGGCTCCGGTCCAGAACATTGGCCAGTCCTCCCATGGCGCATTTCGGGCGTTGCCCAGCCACGTGCTCAGGTACGGATTGCGAACAATCAGGGGAAGAACAGGTGGAGTGAGCGTCGACGCGCTCACCATGGCGGCCAGCGCAAGAAAGTCGATTCGCATCTTCGACGAACGAGATAGGCAGGGCCTGGAAGTTCAAGAAGGACAGGCGATATGTCAAGGAATCCCCATGAGCGTGTTGGGCCAAGGCTGCTTTCCAATGGAAGACTAGAGTATCCAAAGCAGACTATACTATGCACATGCTATAGCAGAGAAGCCAACAAGAATGTTACGGTCGACTCAACGACAATGTGCTCCCGACGTGCCAATTGTGAGTTGACAAGGACGCTTCAATCTAAGAAAGAGAGGAAAAGTAACTTGAAACACCACGGAACTCGAACGTCGGTTGTGCCTGTGCAAATGACATGACAGCTATGACAGCACCTTGCACAGCATCACCGATTTCCCCGCAAACCGGGCCAGTTGGGCCGTGATCATGCGCCCCATCCTTACCACATCTGCAGGCATGCCAAGGCGGTGCGGCAACCGGAAACCAATGGCTTCCCTGGCGGCTACAGCGGGGTTACAGGTGGAGGAAGCTAAGGTACCTTAGCTGCTGTCCCAACTCCGCATTCCGCTATTGGAGGTCAGGGACGCCTCGTCGGACCGCTTGGATATTCATTGTTTCGAAAACTAGTCGACACACAACGCACGGGATCATGAGTACCTAACGTAGTTAAGTTATAATGTATCTCGGATTAGCTATGTCTTACAGCGTTGCTTCCTCCCATAGTAGATATGAGGCATCCATGTTCCCCTGTGGATATCTCTACTTCGGGACCTCTTCCTCTCAAGAACACCAACACCTAACATGCCTAATCACCTTGATGATAATATCGGTGACTCCGGAAGGATATCGTCAAGCAGACGCCGCCGGCATAACCCCCTGCGATTGCTCTTCATGTCCGTTTCTAGTATTTGCTTCAAAAAAGCAGTGCGGAACTCCCTCATACGGACGTGCAAGCATAAAACATCAAAGTGGAAAACGAATAAGGGAAGAATAGCCCACATCCGTCCAACAGTATCTATACAGGGAACTTGGAAATGCATTGGGCTACCGAAACGTAGCTCAGTTGCCACGGAAGAGGAACTGGAGGTCCTCGGGGGTAAGCGACTCCATGGCAGCGTCATCCGAATTGATCGTGGAGTTGATCATGTTGGTCTTCTTCTCCTGCAGAAGGACCATACGGCTCTCGACCGAGTCTTCGATGCAGAGACGAGTGATGATACAGGGGCGCGTCTGGCCGATACGGTGGCATCGATCCGCAGACTGCCACTCGGCGGCGGGGTTCCACCATCTGGGCGAGAGTTAGTGATACTGCTCACGAGTAGAGACGGCGGAGTTGAGCTTACGGATCGACAATGTAGACGCGCGAAGCCTCGGTCAGGTTCAACGCGACACCCCCGGCCTTCAAGGAGACGAGGAAGCACTCGACATTGACGTTCTTCATGAAGTGCTCGATGGACGCCTGGCGCTGGGCCGGGGTCATGCTGCCGTCCAGCATGACCGTGGTGATGCCGGCACGCCGGAGACGCCACTCGATAAGCTGCAGCATCGTCGTAAACTGCGAGAAGATGATGGACTTGTGAGTCGCGTTGTCGGACCGCAGCTTGTGGAGCTCATGCACGAGCAGCTCAATCTTGGAAGACGACGTCCAGTTCTCCATCTTGATGCGGTTGATGATGGACGACTTCTTGACCTGGTCCTCGTCCTGCTCGATCTCGGGCTGCTCCAGGTCTATCGACAGCGGAATGTGGCACTGCGGGCAATCCGGCTGCTCCGACGACAGCAGATAGCTCTTTGCGCAGGTGCGGCAGAAGTCATGCTTGCACTTGGACCGAATCGCCTCTTCAGCAGGTTCGTCGCATATGCAGCAGACCAGCACGTTCTGCCCGCCGGCGCTGTTCTTCTTCAGGATCAAATCCGGATGGTCGGCGACCTGACGCATCTGCATGATGAGACCGAAAATGTTGGCGTAGTTGTTGAGCAGCACGCCTTGGGCCACGTAGGTGTCGAAGCGCCGCTGGCCGCTCGTCATGATGCTGCTGGCAAAGTCGTTTTCCTCCTCACCAAAGAATTGGCGGTTGACAAAGATTTCCTTGACAGGCAGCTCCATGGAGTTAGTGTGGTCCTTCTTCAGACGACGGAGCATGATGCGGTCCGTCAGGATCCTCAGCTTCTTGAAGGCTTCCGAGCCCTTACCCCGGTTGCCGAATTTCTGAATGGGGTTGAGGAGTTCCTGGTTGAAGACGGACACGTGCTGCATGCCACCGTGTCCGCACTCCTTGCACCGATTGTCGTCGTCCATCCCCCACTCAAGCTTGCTGCACGGACACTGCTTGCAGAGATAGCAAGAGAACGGCTGCACGTTGAGGAAGCGGATCAGAGAGAAGAACTCGCCGATCCGGTTCTGGAGAGGTGTGCCAGAGAGACACCAGCGATAGTCGACCTTGAGCGCGAAGCATGCCTTGGCGGTCATGGTCGTCCTGGTCTTGATGGAATGAGCCTCATCGAGGATGACTCTGTGGAAGTGCGTGGAATGAATGACGCTCTGCTCCTTGTAGAGGCCCTCGCCCCGCTTGAAGCCCTTCTCCTGCTTCCGATACATCGACTCCAAGCTGTTGTACGACATGATGATGACGTCGTACTTCTTGACGTCCTTGACCGTCATATTCTTGGACTTGGCGTTTGTGCCGTGAACGAGGAGCGTCTTGAGCGTGCCGTCGGTGTAAGAGTCGATCTCTGACATCCACTGCATCAGCGCGACCGGCGGAGCGAGAACCAGTGATGGTTGCTTGGCTGGCCAGTCGGACATGATCAGGGAGACAGCCTGGATAGTCTTGCCTAGGCCCATCTCATCTCCAAGCAAGCCACCCTTCCAGGCCGTCTTCTCCATCGCACGCATCCATGCCAAACCTTCCAGCTGGAATGGCTTGAGCTGGCGGGAGATGGACTTGGGCTGGTCAGCCTTGCCGGCCTTCAGAACAGGCATATCCTCCAGGTCTTTCCACATTGTCTTCAGCTCAGGGTGGTGCATTTCTAGGCGATTACGATCACCTCTAGCACGCTTTTTGTTGCGCGGAGCCCGATATGCGCGGCGGGTTTCAGTGACTCTACGGACTTCAGCAGTAGGAGCCACCGGAGCAGACGTGTCGTCGCTATCGACATCGCTAAGGTCAGATGACGAGGACAGCATGAGCGAGACGAAGTCAGACTCCTCAGCTTCTTCTGATGTACCGCGATCGCGAAGCTCATCGGCAGCATCGGCAATGGATGGGGTGGTGGCACTGGACGCAGTAGACACAGCGGCGCGGGTCCTCTTCTTCGGTTCAGAGTTGACGGGCACCTTTGTACCGGAGCGAGCCAATGACGGACCTGCAACCTGTCGTCCCTTTGAGGCTGGGGCCGCCTTCTTAGGGCGGGCTGGGATCTCGAAACCTTCATCATCCTCATCGTCATCGAAGAGTGAGGGACCGGACAACTGTGCAGGTCGGTGGCTGCGTCGTAGGGTAGGACGCCCTGGAGCACCAACAGGGGTGGAGACACGGGCGTCCTCTTCATCCTGCAGTTTCCGGGCGAGTCGTGCGTCTGGTGACGTGTCGGAATCATAGTCATCTTCGCTATCTCCGATCTCAGCCCTCTTGCGCTTGGACTTCATCGAGTACACGCTAGACTGCAGGGCACGGTGACTGTCCGCAGCAGGCTTGGGGGGCGCTTTGCTAAGAAGGACCTCGATCCTGCCGGCGCGCTTAGGACCCTCTGGCTGGACTCCGGCGGCTGGGGTAGCGACATAGCTCGTCAGCGGAGTGGCATACTCGCTGGCCGAGGAGTAACTGGTCATAGGCGTCGACGCTGAAGATGTAGACTCGCGACTAGCTGTTCTCAGCATCTTGCGGGGCCTGCCACGGGTTGGCTTGGCGGAGATCTCATCGCTGTCATCAACGGCAATCATGCTCTGTGCTAGACTTGGTCAGCGAAGAGTGATCATGTAATGAAGGTTTATTGGCACGCTTCCCGGCTGTCGGTAGTCCAAAGAAGCTAGGCAGAACAGCTGTGTAATGCCCAGAGCACAGGTCACGTCACCGCATAGCCGTGACAGAAAAACTAAGCCGATACGAAATGTGAGAATGATAGCACTTACAGGGTTGCGCAGGCTGGGCCGACTTGGAAGCGGAGGCCACAGTGATGCTGGCTGAGTCGTCATCCAAGTTGCCGGCGAGGCGAATAGAGCTCCGCGTGCGAGCCATAGCTGCGAATGTGGCAGCGGAGGGGCTGAATCCTGCGTTTCGGGATTGAAGGATATAAGAGGAGAGATGAGAACGGCAACAACTGTGCTCTGCGGAGGAATTGAGTTGAACTTCCCCCGGGTATTGAACTGCAAGATTGGGACAAAGGAATCGCCTTCTACCCGATCTCAGATCTTTAGCCCGCCGAAATCAGTGGCAGCGAACGATATGTTCAGACGAGACGAAGGAGCGGGAAGGCCAGCTTCAAGCTCGGATGAGACTCGTTTTGATGAAATCCAGGTGGGCGGGCCCTAAAGACAAAGGTCGTGACGGTCAGCCCCGAAATCAAGGGATGAAATCGAGAAGGCGAAAAACACACTTCTGTTGGGATGAGAGACGATCGCCAGGAGGTGGCGATAAGCAGCCCAAATCTCGCGTCTTAGCGCACGCGAAGGCACGTGCTAGCTTTAAATGGCCGTCTCAGTGAGCTGCGACAGTGCGCAATGGCTCGGAGTCCGGAACTACACTGTATGTGTACTGTACAACTTGAGGTAGATTACCAAACCGCAGGCCAAGCTAATGACGGAGTTGATCCTGACAGTACCTACCTAGGCATCTCTGCATGCTAACTAAGACAATCCCAGCTACGCCGGGAAGATATCATGACGAAGGAGCAAGCGCCTTAGTGTAAGGGTAGTGACAGGTCAATATGCATTGCGATGCCCTTTAAGGGTTGGACAATGCTAGGAGTCTCGAAACTCCGAGCACTGTGTTAGAGCCTGAAAGAAACGGTGTAGGTTCACGACAGCCTGGATGCCCTCACGGTCCCGGCTGGAAGGTACCTAAGAGCCAGCAAACTCATTCGCTCCAGCTTCGTATCTGATCAAAGACTTCATCTGTCTCGCTTTCAAGGTCATTGGTAAGCCGGGCATTCTTCCCACCGGCCGAGGCTCGCTCGCGGAGTCCAGGTTTTGCCTGAAACTGAAAATCTCAGCTGGGGCACCGTATCCACACACGTGAGTTGGCGCTGAAAGGTACGTACCTCTTTAATGGGATTCGCCCCTCGTCGCGTCTCCCGCACCCAACTTTGCGCAGGCGCAGGAACTTCTTCGGTAGTACCTCCTTACCCTCGGGCTTCTCAAGCTTCTTGATTTTCGTTACCCAGGCTCAGCATTGATGAGAATCTGAGGTTGGAGGCTGATACCCCTTGACTTTGACAAACAGCCCAGCACACCACGATGTAGGTTGATAGTTCCACTTGAAATAGGTACCTGTTTTACAGCGAACGCCAGCTGATCCGCTGCTCTAGGAGTCGTCGCAATCAGCCAGATCGCCCTACTGGGCGCCGCAATATCGTTGGGCCGTTAGTAGACCGGGAAACTTCGCCCAAAATGCTCCCATATGCTAACATCCATCTCCAGTCAGTCAGCGTTGACGGACTTCCTGGCGTCTCACAATATCTCCGCTCACAGAATTCGAGAAGATGCCGATGCACGTCGCCGGGCCGCGGAGGCCAGTCTGGGCGACCAAACGAACGGCGGCACACCGGCCGCTGAAGCCGACCCGGATACTCCCATGGCAGATGATGACGATAGCCCTGTCCCACCAGCTACCCGTGGCACCCGCAGAAATGAGACGACGGCACAGGCGGCCAAGCGCAAGAAGGACCAAGAGAAGGCTATTGATAAGATCAAGGCCCGCAAGAAGAGCAAGAAGGGCAAAGCCGATTCGGATGACGACGACGACCCATTGAGCAGCCTGTTCGAGGCTGTGAAGTCGGCTCCTCTTCCAGGTCAGATGGAGAACTGCGACATTTGCGGCAAACGCTTTACTGTGACTCCGTACTCCAGGGCCGGCCCCGGCGGTGGTCTTCTGTGCAACCCCTGCGGCAAGGATCTCGAGAAGGATGCTCCCAAGAAGAAGGCTAAAAGGCCGACTGGTGGCCCAAGTGGTCGACGGCGCAATGTCCAGAGCCGGATCCTGGACGGCACCTACACGCTGGGCGCCAAGAGTCTGATGACGCTCTGTATCAAGACTCTGGTGAAGAACATAGACCTCGCAGACGAGCTGGGTGATCTCCCGCCCAGAGTAGTCGACAAGATTGGCCGAGAGATGTCCAAGCTGCGCCTCGTCGACTCCCGCACTCTGGACCTCTTTCTGCAGTCATCCACCGACGAGGTCAAGATCTACGACGCAGCTAAGCTTAGCAGCGATGACCTACTCCGCATATTCCAGCAACTGCCCAGACTCAGGCACCTCAAGATCAAGAACGCCATTCAATTCAAGGACGAAGTCATGGCCTACCTGATCGACCGAGACATCGAGCTCGAGAGCCTCTACCTCTATGGAGCAAACCTCCTGTCCGAGGAGATGTGGAACCGCTTCCTCAAGGAGAAGGGCACGTCTCTCCAATCCTTCCGAGTCTACTTCACCGACCGCTACTTCGGCGACAGCACCCTCGCCCTCCTCCCCAAGCACTGCCCCAACCTCAAGCGTGTCAAGTTCCGCCACATCCAGGACGTCACGGGCGCCGGCGTCAAGGCCCTCGCTCAGGTCGAGACCCTGGAGCACCTGGGCCTCCAACTGAAGCACACTGTCCACCCGGACGTCTACGTGCACGTCATCAACGAGATCGGCGCCAACCTGCGCACCTTCTCGATCCAGATGGCCCTCACCGCGGACAACACCATCCTCGACGCCCTGCACGCCCGGTGCCGCAACCTCGCCAAGCTGCGCGTCAACGACAGCGAGGAGATGACGGACGAAGGCTTCGTCCGCCTCTTCCGGGACTGGGCCAACCCGGGCCTCCGCTTCCTCGACCTCTCCAAGTGCCGGCAGCTGGACTCGGTGAAGCCGCGCGAGAACCCGGACAAGGTCGGCCTGTGCTCCGAGGGGTTCCGGGCGCTGATGGAGCACTCGGGCAAGACGCTGCAGCACCTCAACGTCCACGCCTGCCGGCACATCTCGAGGGAGGCGTTTGAGGACGTCTTTGGCCCGGACAAGGTGTATCCTAACCTGACGGAGCTGGAGATCAGCTTCTGCGAGGAGGTCAACGACTTCATCGTCGGCAGCGCGTTCCGGAGCTGTCCGAACTTGAGGCAGATGAATGTCTTCGGGTGCATGAAGGTGAAGGACGTGAGGGTCCCGCGGGGCAAGATCCTGGTCGGTGTCCCGAATGCGTTGGGGATGGTTATTGATGGTGATAACGAGCAGGGGTTTGCCGTGTGAGCTGAGCTGAGGGTTGTGGTTGATTTCAACGCTTGCAAAGATATCACGAGGGGACATGGTCTGCTTAGCACGACCTCTGGCGTTGATGGGTGCCATCGGTTCTTGCTTTTTCTACTCGGTGTCTACTTATGTTTTTGTGGCTGCGCCTCTGTGCCGGCCACTGCAGCTTACGACGAACTCGGATGAGAAATGACATGAACTTGGTTTTCTTTTGGTCCGGGACTCCATGCTTGATCAACTTCAACTTGCGACCACGAGGATCAGCTGGGTAGGAGCCCAGTCATAGGTGGATGATGTAGTCTGATGTGTGAAATCCTAGCTCTTTCACCTTGAGGCCATATATGTGGCGATTTCTCACCTGATCTGGACTGTCACCACCACACACCGAATCAAGCCCATACGCAGAAAGTCCATGGCCAACCATCCTCTTCACCGCGCTTGATCATTTCTCTGGCAGAATTTCCCCTACGCTGTCGTCCCATTGTTAATGGCGGCCGCATACTGGATATCCAACGCAGTGAACATGTTCAGCCTCTCCGCCAGCTGCGCATCAGTCAACGGCGCCGGGTCCGCCCTCTTCTTAAAGTCAAACCCTTGCGAGCAACCAGAGATGGGTCCGAGGTAATACAGATGCGCATCGATATCCAACCCCCCGGTACCCGCATTACAAGCTGTGTTCGCGCTCCCGGTGCACACCTTGACGTCACTCACTCCGTAGTTGGTCGTCGTCGCCCCGCCGTCGTAGAGCCAGTACTCCGGGCTCGTGTGCCGGTAGCTGAACAAGAGGGGAGGCAGGCGCGGGACGGGGTCGTCGAGGTGCGTGACGCGGATCTCGAGCCCCGCCTGGGCGGAGACGAAGTTGGCGAAGGCGTCGTTGCCGACCCGCGGGCTGCCGTAGGTGTACAGGTCGACGGCGTTGCCAGCCGCGCGGAGGTAGGCGGCCGCGAGGGTGGCGACGGCGCCGCCGAGGCTGTGGCCCGTGGCGACCACGGTGTAGCTCGGGTTGGCCTTGCGGGCGGCCGCGACGCCTGAGAGGACGGAGGAGGATACCTCTGCCCAGGCGGCGCCGAAGCCGGTGTGGACTTGGCAGCCTGAGGTGAGGGAGCAGTCTGAGAAGGCGAAGACGATGCTGGAGGATGTTTAGTTAGGGGTGTTATTGGAAAGTGGGATAGGGGGGACACACTTTGATATCCAGTTGCGGACTGAGCTGCTGCCGCGGAAGCTGACGACTATGAGCTTGCTGGTTGAGTCGACAGCGATGAGGCCCTGGATGTCGGTGACAATGCCGCTGAAGGTCTTGTAGGTCTTGGCGCCGTTGGCTGTCACCGTTGGGCAGGCGTTGCCGCCGCAGGTTATGGCCTGGCCGACGGAGTTCTCCGAATTGCAGTAGGCTGTTGCCGCGTACTGCGAGAAGAGGCGCATTTTGGAGAGGTCCGAGTCGGTGATGCTTGCTGGTGGGTGGTCAGTGGTTGCTCTCCAGAGCTGGGAGGTCGTTGGTCCTTACCTCGGTCAGACAGGCTGACGGGTGATGCCGTGGCCACCGCAACGGCAGCAAGGGCGGTGGCCCAGGACCAGATTGAGGACTTCATGCTGTCGAGCTATCACGTCTTCCGGGGCGCCAAAGAATAGAAAGCGAGGCGTGCTTATGTTATCCAAGCAAACCAGATCCAGAGAGTAGCTGACTGGAGATTCAACAGGTAAGGTGTACGACCAACAGCCAGTCGCCCGTTCTTATACTCGCCTCCTCCGAGCCCAACGAGCATACGCTTGGGGAGAGTTGTCCCGGATGGTGATGTTGGGGTAAGGGAGCCTCTACAGCTTCGCACATCGGGCCGGACGGCTTATTCCACATGCCAGAGAAGTGTCACGTCTCATTCTCCCCGCACTAGAATAGCTCGACCGATGCATGGTGTGTCACTTCGACCGAGACGGCGCCAGCGATGGCTCCAGCAGAGGTCGGACGCTTTGCAGAGATCCAAAAGAAGGAGGTGGGACGAGGACGGTAGCGGCTAGGGCAGTCTCATGAAGCCGGTTAGTTGACTGGCTACATAAGCTGACTTGGCAAGCGCACATCACCAGCTAGGCTGGGCGAGGCGGTGTCGAGGATGGTGTGTACTATGGCCCGCGTGTTTCTCTGATATGGATGCCTTGGGATGGAGATATCAGCCGCCAACATGAGGGGTGCCATTTTGCAGCATGTCAGACCCCTGGCGGGAGGAAGAGTTGGCGGGTGGTATGCAACACCCCACGAGACTGAGTGGTCGGCCTTCGGACGCACCCCAGATTCGTTTTTAGACGAAGAAGTAGAAATCAACATGCTGGTATGCGATCGGCAGACGTTTCCAACTCGGGATGGTGTGCCGACTGCATACATGCAAGACATACACGTTTTCCCGCTCATCCAGCCAGATGTCGTTCTGCGATGTCAACTATGGTTGAGAGGATGGTCCACGTGGACGTTATGATCAACGCTAGGGTGTGAATGACCGCCCGTTGCACGCTCGGGGGAGTCGCGAGAACATGCATAGAATGCGGCAACCTCTCCGTGCCCTAGTATGGATATGTCAGTAATGAACGTCTCACATAAGTCAGCCACTGGCTGTTTAACTAGATCTTTCTTTGTGCGGGCGTTTCCTGACGTCAACACATCCCGTGTACCAATTCTGGAAGCGAAATGCACGCTGACGTGACTGAGGTACTGTCCTGGTTTGGCACCAGACGGCGAGTCGTAAAGATGAGGGTGGGATAATATAGCCGTCCGCCGTTCATCCCCAGCTGGAAGCCGTGAGTGACTGGCTTCGTCATCCGGACGAGGGCTGAGGTTGAACTTTGGTTGCTGCGTTATCGTTATCCCCCGCAGTCCACTGTAAAGACGTCCTTGCTAGCGCCCGTTAGGTTACCATACAGCTCGCCCAATGACCCCAACTTCCCCAAAAGCACGACCGAGTCCAAGATGTGACCGCCTTCTCGAAGAGGCACGATATACGTCTTGGGTGACATCGGACTGTGAGATTAAGCCGGTCTTTGACCCTCTATTAGCCCAAGCGCAGTTAGCTTCGATGTGTGACTGCCGGAGAGCAAGCGAGATCTCAGGAATACCGCCGCCGCTTGCGACCTCCCCCAGCAACTTTTCGAACTTACTCCCACCACATTCCGTGAATGCCGTCTGCTGCAGTACAACATTTAAGTTGGGGTCGAGCTAGTACCTGCGGCGGATAAATAGCTATAACGTCCTGGACCTCGGTCGACAAGAAAAGAAGCTGCAGTTTCGCTTGTGATACTGCCGCTTCGCATCGGAATCAGCGACGGCCGACAAAAAATCAGACATGCCGAAGACGAGCATAGCAAACGACGCAGCGGCGCAGCGCGCGCAGCTTGGCCAATGTGCTCCTTATGCTCGCCTGCCGTACGCGGACGTGCCACAGATCAGAGAGCTGCTGGACTTCTCCCCTGAAAGTTAAAGTTGCTTCCAAACATGGAGGCTGATATCGGTCGATGATCGATCTCCATGTCGTTTGGATCAGGGGAATCTCACGTTCCTACCATCTCCAGGTCTCTGTCAAGGCGATGTCACCGTCCAGAAATCCGTCAGTTCAACGACTGGTCCACTAGGACTGCTCGTTACTCGCTAGCATCGCCTGTCCTTCGTTTGTTGACGGCGCTTCGGGATGGCCCAAGTACATCATCTCGCTTGATCGCTGATCTCGGCAAGAATCAAGGCTGGCGTTGCACCGGCTCGTGGTCTACCGGGTTAACCGTGCGGATGGTAACTTCCACACCTTAGCAGGCCGGCAAGATTATAATACAACCCCCGCATCTTCAGATGCTGATCGACGGATAACCTGCTTTGGTTCGCAATGGTCGCGTATACGAAATTCTTTCGACCTCCCTAAGAAGGGTAAGTCGGGTAGGAAAACTTTCGTTGGACCTGCCTAGTTCCCATCTATCTGTTTCCGCCGATAGCTGCTGTGTTGAAGCCTGCACCGACCATCTGCAGTGTTCTCGCGCCGGTTCATCATGGCCAGTACGAGTGTGCACGTAGTCTTGCTCATTCTCAGTGCCTTCACTTCTGTATGCCATGGGGGTTCTGTCATCAAGGAGCGAGACGCGGTTCCTGCCGGCTATGTAGCAAAGCCGTACTATCCTTCGCCCCATGGCGGTTGGACCAGTGACTGGAGCGCAAGTTACACCAAGGCGAAGGCGTTGGTAGAGCAGATGACACTCGCCGAGAAGACGAATATCACAGCGGGCACCGGTATCTATATGGGTGAGATTCCCCCCCCCCCCCCCCCCCCCTTTTCAATCTCGAGCACCCACTCACTGACTTGCAACAGGGTAAGCAACATTGGAGGCACTTGGAGAGCGAATTGAAGACTAACAAATGGGAAGTCCCTGTGTTGGCAACACCGGAAGTGCCTACCGGCTCGGCTTCCCTCAACTATGTCTCCAAGACTCGGCTTTGGGAGTGGCATCGACAGACAACGTCACTGCTTTTCCCGCGGGCATCACGACGGGCGCAACATGGGACAAGTCGCTCATGTACCAGCGTGCGGTAGCCATCGGGCAAGAGTTTCGCGGCAAGGGCGTGAACATTTATCTCGGACCTACCGTCGGGCCACTGGGCCGGAAGCCGCTCGGTGGGCGGAACTGGGAGGGATTCGGCGCCGATCCGGTGCTTCAAGCTGTCGCGGGAGCTCTCACAATCAAGGGTGTACAGGAACAAGGGGTCATTGCGACTGTCAAGCATCTCATAGCAAACGAGCAGGAGATGTACCGAATGTACAGCCCAGTTCAGGAGGGCTACAGCTCCAACATCGGTGTGTGCCCGGTTCGAACCTCGAAATGTCCCGTAATCCATAACCCCGGCTGACTGAACTCATCAGACGATCGTACACTCCATGAACTCTACCTCTGGCCCTTTGCAGAGGCAGTCAGAGCAGGAGTTGGGTCCGCCATGTCAGCATACAACGCGGTGAACGGCTCTGCTTGCTCCCAAAACAGTTATCTGCTGAATGGCCTGCTCAAAGACGAGCTTGGCTTCCAAGGGTTCGTCATGTCCGACTGGCTCTCGCACATGTCTGGCGTTGCCTCAGCGCTAGCCGGACTCGACATGGACATGCCGGGAGACACTCAGATACCCATAGTTCTCGGCACCAGCTACTGGATGTACGAGCTCACGCGCTCCGTGCTGAACGGCTCCGTCCCTGTTGACCGGCTGAACGATATGGCGACTCGCATTGCCGCAGCATGGTACCAGATGGGGCAGGACAAGGACTATCCTCCGCCCAACTTCTCGTCCAACACGCACGATCGCACCGGCCTCCTGTATCCGGCAGCAGTGCTCAGCCCAATCGGCGTGGTGAACTACTATGTCAATGTGCAAGCCGACCACTACAAGGTCGCTCGACAGGTCGCCCAGGACGCCATCACGCTGTTGAAGAACGACGACAGCCTGCTGCCCCTGTCGACATCACAAAAGCTGAGCGTGTTCGGCACCGACGCGCAAGTCAACCCTGACGGACCAAACGCCTGCGGGAACCGCGCCTGCAACAAGGGCACGCTAGGCATGGGCTGGGGCTCCGGCGTCGCCGACTACCCCTACATGGACGACCCCATCAGCGCCATCAAGCGACGCACACCCAACGCCACCTACTACGCAACCGACACCTTCCCGTCCGTGCCCGCCCCAGCACCCGACGACGTGGCCATAGTCTTCATCTCCTCCGACTCGGGCGAGAACAGCTTCACGGTGGAGAACAACCACGGCGACCGCGACGCCTCCAAGCTTGCAGCCTGGCACAACGGCGACCAGCTCGTCCAGCAGGCAGCCGCCAAGTACAACAACGTCGTGGTAGTAGCGCACACCGTCGGGCCCATCATCATGGAATCCTGGATCTCCCTGCCCTCCGTCAAGGCCGTGCTCTTCGCCCACCTCCCCGGCCAAGAAGCGGGCGAGTCCCTGACCAACGTCCTGTTCGGCGACGTCCCCCCCTCCGGCCACCTCCCCTACTCCATCACCAAGGCCGCGACCGACCTGCCGGACAGCATCGCCAACCTCCGCGGCTTCGCTCTGGGCCAGGTCCAGGACACGTACTCGGAGGGTCTGTACATCGACTACCGCTACCTCAACAAGCACAACATCACCCCGCGCTACGCCTTCGGCCACGGGCTGAGCTACACCACCTTCTCCCTCACCAACGCCTCCATCCACTCCGTCACCCCACTTACCCCCGTCCCCCCTCCGCCCCCGTCCAGACTCCCCACCCCCTCCTACCCGACCTCCATCCCTCCCCCGTCGGAAGCCTATTTCCCGCCCGGCTTCGCCCCCATCTGGCGGTACCTCTACTCCTACCTCTCCAAACCCGACGCCGACGCCGCAGCCTCTGCAGCCAACAAATCCGCCCCTTACCCCTACCCAGCCGGCTACTCCACCACCCCCCAAGGGCCCCCCGCGGCAGGCGGCGGTCCGGGAGGTAACCCGGCCCTCTTCGACACCGCCTTCGAGATCGACGTTACGGTGACCAACACGGGTACGCAATACCCCGGAAAGGCGGTGGTGCAGGCGTACGCGCAGTTCCCCGAGGGGACGGGGTGGGACACGCCTGTGATACAGCTCAGGGACTTTGAGAAGACGGGAGAGTTGGTGCCAGACGGTGGGAATGAGGTGGTGAGGCTGGTGCTGACGAGGAAGGATGTTAGTGTTTGGGATGTGCGGGAGCAGAATTGGGTTGTTCCTGACCCGGCGGGGAGGTATAGGGTTTGGATTGGGGAGGGGAGTGATAGGTTGCGGTTAGTTTGTTATTCGGATACGGGGGTTTGTGAGGAGGGGGTTGAGGGGCCGGTTTGAGAGAGATCGGGAAGGGGGCGATGATAACAAGTGAATGTTGAAATGGAGTATAGTTGTAGGGAGGTATCAATATAATGCTAATACGTACGATTAATTTTCAGTCCAGTGTAAGACTGGCTCATAGATTGCAACAGTAACATTGGTTGCATCCCGATACAGTATCGGAGTCACAGAAGCGATTAGGCTCATGGTGATCACGCATTTCATTCATTCATGCCAGTAATACACACTCCGCTCATAACACAAGACAGTTAGGTATGGAGTAATTGCGACTTGAAATCAACAACTTGCCGTGTTGTCGCTTTTTCCTCCTCCTCCTCCTCCTCCTCCTCCACCACCACCTTCATTCGTCCTTTTTTTTTGTGGGAGAATCTACTGCTTCTTCGCCCTCTCGCCGTAAGCCTTGGTGGCGTAGTCGCCGCCGTGGACGATCAGGTCCTCGGGCTTGTAGTCGTGCTTGCCGGTGAGGTAGGACTCGAGGATGCTCTTGGTGCCGAGGGCGTAGCGCTTCTGGGCGTCGAGCGAGGTGCCCGACATGTGGGGCACCATGGCGTTGCCGCCGCCGAACGGGTTCTTGGCGTACCGCAGGACGTGGTCCTTGGGCGCGGGCTGGGGGAACCAGACGTCGCCGCCGTAGCCGCGGAGGTGGCCGCTCTTGAGGGCCTCGGCGACGTCCTCCTTGACGACGATGGCGCCGCGGGCCGTGTTGAC
Organism: Coniochaeta hoffmannii; assembly: GCA_030052785.1. Classification (NCBI taxonomy): domain Eukaryota; kingdom Fungi; phylum Ascomycota; class Sordariomycetes; order Coniochaetales; family Coniochaetaceae; genus Coniochaeta; species Coniochaeta hoffmannii. Next base: position 64,714 of record JANBVN010000133.1, on the reverse strand, counting down.
GAGCCAGGAGCCTTGATGCAGTGTTAGCTATGTGCGAGGGAAGGGGGGGGGTGCGAGGGAAGGGGGGGGGGGGGGAGGGAGAGAAAAGAAAACACACCCTTCTTCATCTTGGAGATGAGCTCCTTGTTGAACAGGCCGCGCGTCTTCTCGTGCAGGGGGCAGTTGATGGTGACGACGTCGCACTGCGCCAGCATCTCCTCGAGGTTCTGGACGCGGCGGCAGCCGATCTCCTTCTCCTTCTCGGGGCTCAGGGGCTGGTAGTCGTAGTACAGCAGCTCCTTGCAGTCGAAGGCCTTGAGGCGGCGCAGCACGCGCTCGCCGATGCGGCCGACGGCGACGGTGCCGACGACCTTGCCCTCGAGGTCGTACTCATCCTTGGCGGCGGCGGCCACGTCCCACTCGCCGGCCTGGATCTGCTCGTGGGCAGGCACAAAGTTGCGCACCAGCACGAGGATGGTCATGACGACGTGCTCGGCCACCGACACCACGTTGGAGCCCGTCACCTCGGCGACCGTGATGCCGCCGTTGGTCTTGTTGGCGGCGTCGAGGTCGACGTGGTCCGAGCCGATGCCGGCCGTGATGGCGAGCTTGAGCTTCTTGGCCTTGGCCAGGCGCTCGGCCGTCAGGTAGCCGGGGTGGAAGCTATGTCATTATAAGTCACTTTATTGGCCTCTGTGTGTGCAGAGGTTTAACATACGGAGTCGTGATGATGACCTCGGCGTCAACCAGCTCCTTGTCAAAGGTCGAGTTCTCGCCCTCCTTGTCGCTGGTGGTCACCAGGGTGTGGCCCTGCTCCTCGAGCCATTTCCGGATGCCAAGCTCGTTCTGTGTGGTGCCGAGAAGGCCGGGAACCTAAAATGCATGGGAAAGTTCGATGTCAGCTCCGTATTTCTCCAAATTCGCATCTTCATCCCGATTTGGGACTATCGAGAAGTGGGTCTTGGTGTTGAGGGGTCGCTTGGCATGTGCAAGGGGGTGGTGAGAATGAGGGGCTGAGCTTTGAGATCTCCGACGGGCCCCGCTCTCAATGCCGAAGGTGCCCCGACAGAGCCAACTGCCGTTGCTTCACAACTGCAGCTGAGACGGGATCAAATGCGGCCGTGTCTCCTTCTTCCCCGCCTTTATCGGATGACGGCTGCTACCCCGCATGCCAAATGCTTGGTCTTTTTTTTTTTTGAGTGCTTGCAGCTCCCGAAGCTCCTGGTGGAATTTGGGCCAGTGGAGCTTCAGTGCTTGCTTGGGTAACGGGTGTTGTTTGAAGTGCCATGTCTTGTGTGTATTCGAGAAGGATGAAAGAAGATAGGAAACTCACCTCGTCGGCGTGCTTGCCACCGTCGTACAGGACAGCTAGAACTTTGACCTTCTCACGTTTAGCGGTGGACATCAATCGGATCGTAGTTGAGCCCCTCAGGCTCGCTGTCGATGCTGCTGGTCCCATGCAGCTGGCGGGCGACGCTCCACTCCGTCTGGAGAGCTGCTGCGGTCGTGATGTCATGACACGCCTCGATCCGCTGCCAGCTACGCCATGGATAGCTCGTCTTGCCGCAGGACCAGCCTGTCGCGGGAGGGTAGGGAGGGAGCGGGTGACAAGAAGTACCATTTTGAAGGATTCAATGTGGAATTGAGTTTAACGAAACTCAAAGTTGGAGGGGACGGACGACGTCGAGGGGGGAGGAAAGGTATAGATAGATATTTGGTAAAGCTGCGGCGCTAATCAGCCTTGACAGTCCCTCGACAGATTAGGGGCGGCAAGGGGAGATAAGGGGTGAATACTTGACGTTGATACTCCTTTACACCTGTGGATCTCACGACAGGAATCTTGGAAGTAGTAGAGGTATGAGGAAGAGGTTATGTCAAGAGGAGAGCTCCGTGCGACTGAAGAAGAGGAACGAAGCGTCTTATTTATGAGTCCCTCGTGCTTGACAAGACGTCCCGAGTCCCCTCTCTCTTGGCCCATAGTCTACTACTACCTTAGTCTACACACCAACAACACCGGCCGGTAGCTCGATCGTGCAGCTTCGTCCCCTCTCCAATTCCTCCGATCACAGCTAGGGGGGATCCATCCAGGATGATCCATCCACGCCGTGCGCACGCCGGACGTTACAAGTGTCTACCGGTCCAGAGAGCGCGCGGGAAGAAGATCTGAGTGGCCCACGTACAATGCCGACAGAAGGGAAGTGTGTGTGTGAGGAGGGATCGCTGTTTGGGCCTTCGCCCTTCAGCCAAAAAGGGACCCGCTTGGCATCGTCTTACATCCACCTCTCCGGGCTGTAAAGCGCCGACATGAGACAATAGCATATACGTACCACATCATCTCGGTTTCTCGTTATGGAACCCATATGGATATCACGTAGCGTCATGTAGGAGCTGTCACGGCCTTTAGCCTCCCTATTCGTGTCGTCGAACCACCGTGCCCCTCTCTCTCCTTTGTCTTGACAGCCCCGTCCTTCTCCAGCAGCACGTCAATGACGTTGGAGCCATGACTCGAAATGCCGCTCTATCTTACAAATATCGCCATGAATAGAACTCCCTACTCTCCGTATCGCGTTCCACGTCCTCGGGAACAAGACCGAGTCTCCATCTTGTGGATTAGCTGGATTAACTATTCCGCCCAGCGATCTTCAACAGACGACGGCGTTGCGGCCAAGTACACCGACCGGACGAGGCTCGGTGTTGGTTCGGAGTCTCCACTAGCAGCTATCGCCAGCTTCAGCGCGTGCAACACTTGCAGTCCAGAGTGTTGCAGAAGGCACAGCTTACCCCGCCTTACGAGCTAGGGGGAGTTATGATCTTCCCGTCTGCCTTTGCGGGGTCGACACCACCATCAAACTGCTGTTGTTGGCGCTGAGAGGATGCCTCTGCACGCGGCGCCAACCCAATATGTTGATCTCACCTGCATCCCAATCCCCCCCGCTCTTTCCGCACATCGTACGGACAACGGAGAGGTGGATGTGCGTTGCGGTGCTCGGCGTGTAACGTTCTGACTCTCTGGTCCGACGGCAGACGACGCACCATCGCATCCATCCTCCTCCATCGACACCATTCCCCATCCCATGGCGGCACTCGTAGGAATTTCTTTGACATGAACTTTCCCCAGTCGAACTCGGTGTAGCTCGACTAGACGAAGATGCCCGTAACAAGCGTCGTCGATATCTCGGAGAGCTGGAGAGTTTGGAATCCCAGACACTCGGGGTTGCGTCGTGCGGAGTAGCCAGCTAGGCATGCGACTAAGGATCTAGACTAGGTATAGGAGTTGGCCTAGAGTGAATACAGAGTCTTGGTGGCATGGGGGGTTTGCACATTCCCAATGCCGATTGCAGGTATTATTTCCTGCGTGAGAACCTCTTTGGCCAAACCTTCGTGGTGGTCAATGGCTGATGTCTGTCTGTCTGGCTGTCTGTTGTCTGACCAGCAGTATTCTGTGAGAGCTTCTCAACGCCTGTACTCTCTCCTCTACCAATGTCAACATCCTCCATACTTCTTATCCAACGTCACCGTCATATGTACCAGCTTGAAAGCAGAAAGTCAAGCTTAAACCAAGCGAAACCAGGCGTTCTATCGGTCTTCCTCCAACGCCAACAATGCAATGCTCGCTCAATGTAATTGTACCTGTACAACGAACCATCATCACATCATGAAGTCTGAAGTCTAATCCAGCAGACTCGTGTACCCGTACGTGCGACTGCCCCTCGGTAGCGACTCGTAAGCCGGCGGCGCGACCGCTCTCCCATTACCGTCACCATCACCATCACCATCACGTCCCTCGATTCCGCTCGGTGGAGAAGCTCTCGCAGCCGAACCTGGCAGCGGCGCAGCACTCAGCTGTATGGCCTTGGACATCATGCGCGGGAAGTACTGCTGGATGAACGACTCCCTGGGGACAGAACGGAAAACAAGTCAGTCAAGCGCTGGATTTGTGGGCGAGTGAGTAGGGAAAGGAGAGAGGAAAGACTCACGTGTAATAGCTGTGCTCCGAGTTGTGCGGCCCGACCAGGTTATGCGCCAGCTCGTGCGCCGTCACGACCCACCACCACGTCGTGGCCTCGACCCTCGCCTCCTTGGATTGGGCCGTCCCCGGCGCGTGCAGCTGCGCGAAGAACCGCAGGTTGCAGAAGATACTCCCTCCGTTGTTGAACGCGATCGTGCCGCCGGCCTCGTCGTAGAAGATGTGGATCGCCTGCGGCGCGAGGCTGTAGATCGACGCGACGTCCTTGAGCAGGCTCTCGAAGAGCCGGACGTTGTCGAGGTTGGCGTGGAGGAAGTCCTGTGTCGACACGGATAGGTTCTTGGCCACAAACACGCGCATGCCGCCCGGCGCCTCGGCGGCAAAGGTGATGTTGTGCCCCTGGGTTTCGTCACAGTAGGTAGCCTGCTCCTTGACCGTGGATGTGGTAGGCGGAGAGAACAGCTGGGACGAGTCGTGCGGGCGCGTAGAGTTGATGGCGTTGAGGAGGTTGCGCTGGACCACGGCCGGGTTCGTGACGCGGCCGTCACCTCTGGAGCCCGGTCGCTTGCTGCCGCTGCGGGATGTTGGCGTCTGCGGTTGCGGGATGCCCTGTGGTTCGGGCAGGAAGTTCTCCAGCTGGCGCTGGGCGGCATTGTCGTGTGCTCGCTGTTGCTCGTCCTCGTCGACGTCGAAGCCGAGGTGGCGGGAGAGGGTAGAGAAGAGGCCGCGGCTTTTCTTGCCTTGCTTCGCTACGAGCGACTGGTGGTCGTCTTCGGGGGATTCCACGAAACCGCCCGGCATACGGTTGGTTTTGGGGGTCTTTGCCGACTCTCTGGCGGCAGCCTCTACCGGCTGGTGTTGCTGCGCCCACTGCTGCTCTCGCTCCTTGATATTCTGCTGCTCGGCTTCCAAGGCCTTCCGTCTCTCCTCCTCGGCAATCCTGGCTTCGGCAGCCTTGGCACGCAGGATACGGTCGACATTGTAGCCACGGGCCCGGAGATCCAGCAGATCCAGCTTGAGGAACGGCTCGAAGAAGAAGTACGCCTGCTGACTGGGACGGTTGAGCAGCAGCTGGCACACAGCCTGTCCGACCTGGTACATGTCCGGTCGCCGCTCTTCCGCCGCAACATACAAGACGTAGCCGTCCTTGGTGCGCTTGCTCGCCGCCGATCGTTTCTCCGTATGCGACTGATTCTGGCCGCGCAAAGACCTGCGGAGGGCGACTGACCGGACCATTTCCACTGCGAGGTGCTTCTCGAGCCATTTGACGTCGTGCCTGACTGCGTCGGGCTTGTGCTTCGTGTACTCGTGCATGAAGAGCTTGGATCGCTCCAAGACATGTTTCCGTAGCCAGACGGCGCCTTCCTGCTTCTCCATATGGGGCCCGATTCTGAGCTCTTCCTGCACGATGCTCCCAAGGGTCTGCGAGCCGAGGGCCATGTAAAATGTCTCGAGGGCATCCTCTTCCGGCGCGCAAATCAGCGAGTCCTTGAACAACCTGTAGCTTATGTAGTCGTCAAGGACCACGATTTGGCCCGGAGTAGCAAGCTGCCACTGCTTGATAGGCGCCTCATCTTCATCGTGTGAGTCCGAGGATCGACCGTTGTTAGAGGTGATCTCCCTCGATCCCAGGAGGAATGCCGAGGTCTTCATCCTCTTGAAGAGGTCCTTATCCTTCTTCAGTGTCGGAAGCTCGTCGGCAAGGCTCCGCAGCAGGTTGAGGTACTTTTCGGGGCTCTGCAGGACGCTCAGCAGCCTCGCAGGCTCGGCGCAGGCCATGTTAGCCAGCTCAATCTTGGTCGGCTCAGCCTTCGCCCCACACTTGAACAGGAAGGCGTTAGCAGTGCCGCCAAAATCGACAAAGTCGAATATGTCTCCATATGTCGACGAACTGCCCAGGTAGCACTGCGTCGGCCGGAGATACACAAGCGTACTGGCAGGCTTCTCGGTCGCACTGGGATCCTTCCTCATGACTGGGACTATTGCCGCATTCTGGAGCTTGGCCAGATGGTTGGCTCCCAGGTCCGCGAGTCGAGTGCTGAAGTAATTGAATAGCGTCACCGCCGACTTATAGTCCTTGGGTGGCTTCGAAAGCAGCCTATCGACGCATCCAGTGATTGGCGGATCTCGAGCGACTCCAAATTTGAGTGCATCCTGATGAAGCTCCTTCTTGAGAATGTAGTACCCAAGCACTGCGGCAGCTTCGTTGGTATAGCAGGCTGACGGAGGCACAAGCTGCTTGTCGTTGCCCTGCACCGGCAGAATTGCCTTATTCGTGCCGGCCAAATCGAACGAACCGTAGCCGTTGCAGGTGTAGTTTCCGACAAAGTACGTCATTGCGTTGCTCCTCAAGGAGACATCAGGCGAAGCCATCATGTCCACAAGTTCAGGAACAGATGGATATGGCCGGAGGCCCAGCTGAGACAAGAACCGAGCCTCCGGAGTCGTTGTCCTGAACGCCATGGGCCACTGCAGTATTGGAACCTTCAGCTCTCGAAGAGAATCCTTTGGCTCAAAGAGCTCCGAGACCCTGTACAACTCACTGGTTGGCTTGGCGGGTTCGTTGCCCTCGCGAGGCAGCTCAGCCGGACACAACTTGGACTGTTTCAGCTTCTTCATGTCGTCGGCCGGGATATCTTCCTTCACTGAAGCCAGGTACTTGATCAGCTCGACGTGACTCCACTTCTTCTCGCCGCTCTCTCCGTTTGCAGGCGACGGGTTCAGCAACCTCGTGAAGATAGTATCGAGTTCAATGGTCTTCCGGACACCTAGAGCCGAGAGTAGCTTGTCCTTGACGCCTTGGCATCCTTGGATGGTCGGCAAGTCGTCGAAGAGCTTCACGGAAGGGAAGTAGGACTCGGTCGGCTTCCTCATGCCCAGTTTCGTGGGCATCACAGGGACCCTCTGCAACGCAGAGACCAGCGACGCCTTCGAGCTTTGGCTCAGCTGCTCCCAGTTCCTCGACAGTACGGTGAGAACTTGCGCCGCAAACCTGGGAGACTTGGTGATGTTGTGATCCTCGTCTTGGCTTGACGCAGTCTCAATCAAGAATCGTATCCAGGGCACAATCTCGAGAGCCTCCCAGCCCAAAGCCTGTAGATGAACGACGGGGACCGTGGCAGTGAATGCCACCGGAACGGTCGTAGGTGGTATTGGCATGTTGGCAGGTATCTTATTGGTGGCGAGATAGTTAGTGATGCTCCCGAGCACGATGAGGCCACCTTGATCTGCTTCGGAAACCGTTGCTACTGCTACATCCAGGACACGTTGTTTGCTCGCAGGGTCCAGCTCTCCAGTGGCGGCGCTCTTGCCAGCCCAGGCGATGAAGTGCTGTAGCTGGTCCTTGGTAAGAGCCTTTGCCGAGAGTTCCTCGCAGACGTCGTCCACTGTGATGTGTCTAACCAGGCCGTACTCCGTGACTTTCGTGACGAAGGGCGCATCCTTCATCTCCGGCAGAATGACAGGGATACCGTCGATGAACTTCGAGAGCTCCTCTGAGCTGAGACGAACCTTCAAGGTCGTGAGGACTCCGCGGGAAGAGAAGATCTCAATACAGGCCTTCTTGTAAGTCATCCAAAATGCCTCTTCGAGAATCTGGGCTACATGCGCGCTTGGTGTCGAGTCGCTGAAAGAGTAGGTGCGTAGAATATGCAGCGCTTCAGGGATGTACTTGCGGATCACGTCCCGGTAAGCAGCAGGGTTGGCCTTGACAGGCTCCAGCTCCCTCCGCACCCTGTCGCCCAGATCTGACATCTCGTTTTGGAATGCGAGCCGAGTCATTATGCCGGCCACGCGAAGCATCTCGACATTCCACGTTTTTACCCATCGTGCGTTGAGATCGATTGCCTCTCGCTCTACCGTGGGTATGACAGACGGCGCAGAGATATGCATGCCAGCTCCCGTCGTCTGCGTCGTCGGAAAGCCAATAAATATCCTGCCTCCGGGCTTTTTGCTGGGCAACACCGTAGAGAAAACATCCGCAACTCTTGCGGCATGGCTCGCGGTGGATGATGACTCGGAAGCCTTGGTGTCATCATACGAGGAGGTCAGAATAGCGAGTTTGGTGGTCTTGGGAGGCGGCTTCTTGGTCGCTCTCTCCAGCTCAGCCGCGAAAGACGCAGCAACATTGGTGCGCACGACCCCGGTTGTCGTCCGGAGGAAGATGCTCGACGTAGAAGTGGCCGTCAGATCCTCGGCTACTGCTTCTTGAGCGGCAGCTTCCTCCTTCGCTTTGGTAGCGCGCAGCCCGGATTGTGAGGTGTGGGACGTGAGCCTCGAGAAAAAGTTCCGAAGCGATGGCATCTCCGTCGAGGCGCTCGCAGGATAGTACCCATCCTGACCCCTGTTCGCGATACTGCTTGCTTGTGGCTTCCACCCGATGGCGCTCATGAAAGTAGCATCGATCTGCGTACTCGTCCGCTCCGCCGTCGAAAGCTTCATCAGACCTTCCTTGGTCTTCGTCTCGATGTCTCGCGGTATGGCCACCTCCACGCTCGGAGACGACTTCTTCTGCAGGGCCAGCACCTTGTAGTCGTCTATCCAGAACTCGATGCTCTGCAGCGCCACGAAGGTGAGACTCGTGGCCAGAAACTGGCCGACGGAGAGGAGGTTCGGTAAGGGCGTTGTTGTGTTCCGGTAGTCCAGCACAAAGGTCGTGTCGCCGCTCCCCTGGCCCTCGGGCAACTGCAGTTTCCTTGTGAACAGCGCATTTCCCTTCCAGTAGAATGCCATAGCCTCATTGCCGGAGCTGACGAATGGCTCCTCGCAGTCGGCGAAGACGCTGTAGAACCCGACACCGAAAGCACCGATCTTGGTCTCGTCCGGGTTGCCCTCGGCTATCCTCTTGAGCCTTCCCCAGTCGGTCTTTGTGAAGGGCTGGCCATTGTTCTGCACCACGAGTCTCCGTAGCGTGTGATGTGTGATTGTGTGTTTGAGGAGGTCGGAACGGCTCGGCGTCTGCGGCAGCGGGACTTGCGTCGAGGGCAGCGTTTCGAATTTGATCTGGACCATCGTCGCTTGGGCGTCGGCAGCGTTCTGTATCAGTTCTCGTAGCGTCGTCCATTCTCCGGAATAACGAGCGAGGACCTTGTCTATTAGGGCGCGGGTGTCGACTGTGACGGCTTCCTCGTCTTCGCCGTCTCGTAGCGCGGCCGCCCGCAAGCGAGAGTAATCCATGGTCGCCTCCGAGGGCAACAAGGCGACTGTGATGGCACTGATCGGTTATATTGGGAGGTGTTGGGTGACAGATGCCTAAGACGGGCGATCTTCCTCGAAGAAAAGGGGAAGCTCCGAACGAGGCGCAAAGCTACGGAAAGACAAATTCTGTATTGGGGCGGTCCGTAAGATCATATATGGCTACGTGTTGGGCGTGCGACAGGTATTAATTCAGTCCGAAGATGGTGGGATAGAAGGTGAACGAAGGCTCGAGGCCGCAGCCTGTGACGTTGACACTGTAAACTTCAAGCGTACAGCGGTCCCGCGTCGTGTTTCACCGGCACGCAGCGCAGCTATGGCCCAATGAGAAGAATGACCGCCGAGCTGAAGTAAGCCTTAGCACTAAAGCCGCTAAAATCCGGGGCTGCAATGCGCCACATTCGCCACCAAATGACACTTCTCAGCTGCTGTCTGATTCTCTTTGACTTTCACGTGTATGCAGGACTTCGTATCTGCTAGGTCTATCTGCATGTCAAGTGCATCTGGAATTAAATTGACCCAGAGTGTAATCTTGACGCTGATTAGTCTCAGTTTAGGGGGCATGATGATCTTCGAGAGTACCTTAATGATCAGTTAACATACTTGAGCCAGAAGCAAAGAGTAAGGCATTGGTCCAGCTCCAAAGCATCTTTCAAAAAAAAATCTAAAGACAGGGCCGTTACATACTTACACTGGACTACGGCTTCGCCGTCTCGCCGGTGATCTAGAGTCGTAGCGCCTTCTCCTAGCTTCAGGGCGGTCCCGATGTCCATCCTTCGCCCTGTCGCGGTCTCTACTCCGACTCCGACGGCTATCAGCCTCTGGCCTACTTCGCCTGGTGTGCCTGCGGCCGTTATCACCCTGGCTCCTACTCCTCCGCCTCCGCACATCCCGGTCTCTATCATCTCTATCATCTCTATGTCTCCTCTGTCTTGATCTGTCCCGTCTCTCGTCTCTCTCCGTGCTCCGGTCCCTGCGATGCCTCCTCTCATGTCCTCGGTCACGGCTCCTGCTTCTCTGCCTTCTTCTATGCCTCTCCGGATCTCGGTGTTTGCGATCTGAGTGCTCTTTCCGTTCGTCCTTTTCTTGCTCTTCGCGCCGCAGAAAGCGAGCCGCCTTCGTGATTTCGCCGTCCTTGGTCTCGGGCATTTGGCGCTCCGGTACTTCGATCGCGTTCGCGCCGGTAAGATTTCGTTCTTTCGGCGGTAGCCCGAGAGCCTTGGCGATTGCGTCTTCTTCAGCTTCCTTGATTCTCTTGATCTCCTCGCGGCGTTCGCGGGCCTTGCGCTCGTCTTCCGTCTCGTTGAGGTCGGTGCCCTTGGAGTCGGCCTTGGCGTACCACGTCAGATCGCGACCCTGCGCCCATCTTCCGACGGGTGCTTTGAGACTGTGGCCGAGGTAGTTTTCGCGATGGGCGGATGTGGCGACTTCGTCCCAGCTGAAGTTGACTCCGCCGCGAGACCCTTGCTTGCGGACTGTCGAGAGTAAGTCCATTCTGGGCGATGACGCCGGTAGTAATCAACTAAGTATATGGCCGGGGTTGAATAATGGTATGGATGTGTTGAAAGTGATGGAGGATTGAAGAATGTGACTTTATTGCTTGCCCTTGCGTCAGTGAGGCTGAAGTAGAGGTTGCATCCCTGCTAGCGTGAAGCGGGAATGCCAAGCACTAAGGTAGTTGAGGAGCCAGCTCCACAGTGCTCGCCAAGCAGGTCGACCCACTCACCATACCCACCCATGTCTTTGATTGCTCCAATATCAACATCAACCTAACCTCCGGCATCACCACGTACACTCCGCAGAACAGAACAGCAATTTCGAGATCTTCATCCTCAAGTTCCGTCTCAGTAGGCAACTGCTATACACATTTCATCATGGCGCTGCAGACTCCTCTCGACGAGACCATGTGGCAGTGTGATCTGGCTGCGGTTGGAATCCATCAGCTGCACTCCAACACCATCTTGCCCTACTTCCAGATGTCGCCCTTCTACGATCAGAGCTCCAACAATGCCATATTATGGGGTCAGGCAATGAGCAACGCAAACATGTACCCTCTGGTCCAGACCCGAGAGGCGTTCGAGGGCCGCCTCAAGACTATGAGCGGCGTGGAGTTCGTCGTTGCCCAGGAGCCGTCCGAGATGGCCCCTGGCACTGGCACGGGCGTCTGGGTCATCAACAAGCAACACCGCCGCAAGCGACACGGCATGGAAGACGAAGTCAATGTGCTGGCAACCTATTTCGTGGTCGGAGAGCACATCTACATGGCTCCTTCGATGGCTGATGTCCTGAGCTCCAGACTGGTGAGCCAGCTTGCTTGTTCCCGTCTACTAAGTTGCGGCAAACACTAACCTGTCACAGGCTGCTGTATCGGACGCAGTCGGCAAGGCGATCACGGCTGCGGACAACGTCCAAAGGTGGTCACCTGCGTTGGGGCGCGTCTATCAAAACGCACCTCCTCCTCCTCCACCATCCAATCGTCCCAAGGGTGCAGAGTCCAAGGAAGCCACGCCGATTCCCGGTGCCACGGTCGCTGCTCCTCCAAAGGAAGTCAACAGGACCGCTCTGGACTCGAGATTGGCGGAAGAGTCACTGGCAATCTACCTGAAGTACGGCGACGAGTTTATGGACGAGAACCCAATCACTGGACAACCAGGCAGCTTCCACTTGTCGTCCACGGGACGCAAAGACAAGCTGTCTGTACCGCTTGGAGCGAAAGCCGCACCTCTATCATTGAAGGACACTCCTCTGCCGCCACTAAATACCAAGGTCGCTGCTGAGAATCCACTTGCTCGCCCTGGCAAGGAGACGAAGAGTCCAAGGTCGGGGGCGCCCAAACTGAAGCGGCGGAAGAGCAAAGGCGGCACGAATACGCCCACCACTTCCACCCCGAATACGTCTACCCCTTCCTAGTAGAATGGACTTCACATTTCATATCGCGTCGGACTGATGGGCATGCTTATGGAGTTCTGGTGGCATATAGACATGATACCCGGGCCTTAACCCCTATTTACTATCTCTTGGGCCGTAATTCGTTACGTACTCTTTTAAGAGGCCCTAAACATGCTTGTGTACCTTGTGCCATGTCCTTCTTCTGCCATCCAGAGCTCATGAGGGGGGACGGTCATCGACTTCGTCGCAGGCAGTGGTTATTCTTAACGCTAAAGTAAAACGACTTGACACATGTCTTTTAGCGGACGAGAAGCTCTCTCTCAATCAGAAACCAATGGCACTCTCCCACAATATACTTCAGGGTCAGGCATAAATAGAGAGGAGACCAACTTCACCTACCTGTCTCGTTTTCCTCTTCGCACCTTCAGCCTTCCTGTGCTGTGTGCGAATGATTGTCTGGATACTCTTCCTTCTTTGTTCTGCTCTCACCAAACGGATGCTTTGCCAGAGCATGATGCTGTTCTTCCCATCACGCTTTAACTACTTTCCGAGGTTGGACATCTTGACCTGATATTCACTTGCACCGTTGAAGTCTTCGCCGGCACAACTCCGGCTTGACTCGAGTTCGGACACCCTTTACACTACGCGCTAACTTACTTGAGCCAGACAATGCCTTTGTGTATATACTTGATCGTTTTTACATCTTTGAAGACTTCTCCGGACATCCTTCGTCGCTTTCTCTCTTACTGCATCATCGCAAGTTCATAGGACTCTGTCGACCATCCAGCCCGCCATCACTTAAGTGACTTTACCTACATTTTCACGGCTTTATAATCCTCTTCTCATCATCAGGAACATCCCCATAAGTTGAAGCACTGTGTTTCAGAACCACATACACAGCTGTGACCATGGCTAGCTCGACCAGCTTCGACGAGTTCGGCGATCTTCGACTGGATGTCGGAGAGTCCTCGACCTCCTTTCTTGTCTGTTCCAGGGCCATGGCGAGGTCATCCCCCGCTTTCCGCTCCATGTTGTATGGGGGGTTCAAAGAAAGCAAACCACCCGTCGGAAAGTGGGTATTGAAGCTCGCCGAAGAGAACCCGGAGGCCTTCACTATCATTTTGAACATTGTTCACGGGCGATTAGACAAAGTGCCCCTAAATCTCAGCAATGGCGGGAGTGACAACAGCGAACATTCAGCGACGGTGCTATACAATGTTGCCAAGATTGCGGACAAATATCTAATGATTCGCCTGCTACGACCATGGGCTGAATCGTGGATCCATCCCTTTCGGCCTCGTCAAGCCATCGACACACAAGACTATCCAAGCAACTTCTGTGGAGAGATTGCCACGGCTGCATGGCTCCTCGGCGAAGAGATCGTCCTTGCACACCAGCTCGACAGGGCAGTGCTTTGTATGCGCTTCCGTGGCATGGCTTACAAGGGGAGGGGCTGGATCACGGACACCCAAAGACGAGAACACCGTCTCGGAGCCATGCCCCCCGGCCCCAACGAGGTCCTTGACCTTGAAGGATTTTCCGGTACTGTTTTATCTCCGTGAGCTTAGATGATCAATTCCGTTGCCTAACCACTGTGGTTGGACAGACAAGATTCTCGGCGCTCGCTCACGACTGATCGATAATCTCACCGAACCATACAAGATGCTAGTCCACGACTCGGAAGAGACCTTGCAACATCGCCATGATAATCGTGCCACTTACCTGGCCGTGGTGGAAAGGGTAGCGTCAACCAAGAAGCTCGACAGCTACAAAGGCACGGCCCTGCAGCTGTTCGAGCTTCTATGTTGCAATGAAGCTGCGGCTCGTCGTCATCTAGCGGCTTTGGAGGTCACCCCGGTTAGACCTAGGTCGGTTAGGTTCGGAAGATGGGAATGGCTGCTTAGGAACCTCGTGCAAGCAGGGGAACAGAGGGATGTAGTCTGGAAGACAAGGCCACTGGTTGAGCTTACGGCTGAGCATAAGGCTCACCTAGCGCGGCGAAGAGAGATGTCTGGGGTCTGAGTTAGATCCATGGTTACTACGTAACGGTAACTGCCTACCTCGAGGCTTACAAGACGGATAGGCAAGAGCGGAAGATGTATTGGGATATGGCGGACCCTATCGGTGTGGAAAGTCATAGACAACACTAATTGGTCTCTTCACATTTGCGAGCAAGGTACGCTCACTTTCCGATCTGGTGACTGCCCTCGCATGGATGCACCATCATCAAAGGTAATGGACACCGTGGTTTACTCTAGCTATTCCGTTCATAATAATTTCGGCTCAACAAGTGTATTGTGGTAGATGCAGTTCGAGTCCTTGTTTGGTTTCGAAAGGGGCGATTACGTAATTATTTACTTGCCCCTTTTTATGCCCAGTTCTGTCACGAGCGCTTCACTCTCAGAAGGCTGGGTATTTAGCACGCAAATGATGCGTACTGATATGCTTGATTCACTTTCACATAATTCGCACCCGAGATTTGACAATATGGAGGTTCCTCATCTGGCTTGGAATCCTCTGAACTGTCAACAACCTGCAACTTCTGAACTTGAACCAAAGTGGCGTCGCACAGGTATTACAGAACATCCAAGCCCAAGTATTTCGCAGCAGCGTTTTATTCTCATCATAACAAGAAGTTTAGCAGGTCACCTTGGAAGCATACTAGTAAGTACCTCGGTTTCCTTGATTCGGAAGAGGTCATGGCTCTGCGAACTGAGCCAGAGCGCTAACACTGAGATCTCCAAGGCTACACGATACATGTCTCCAGACGATCATGTCGACCCCGAGGCTATCCCTCTTAATGGTCTCGGTGATCTCATCCTCGAGTTTGGCCCACACAGAGTCCCGTATAAAGCGTGCTCACAGACCCTTGCCCGGGCGTCAAGCGTGTTCAAGTCAATGCTCTACGGTGGTTACGCCGAATCAAGGCCCAAGACCGGAGACTGGGTCATTGTTCTACCAGAAGACAGTATCGTTGGCTTCCACATTCTCCTAGACATCGCGAACGGCAATATGAAGAAGAATCCTAGGGAGCATATGGATATCCCGGACAAGATCAACTACCCACAGGACCAGCCTCCCCACACTGCCACAGAGATTCTCTACCATGTGGCTATGACAGCCGAGAAATACGATATGGTCCACCTGTTGCAGCCATGGATCAACGAATGGTGTGATGAAGTGAGGCTTTACACGCATCCTCGTGCGGACTGGCTTGGAGAACGCCTCTGGATAGCTTGGATCCTCGGACATGAGGGCATTCTAAAAGACGAATTGCAGGCCATTGCTCTTTCAGCCTATCTCGTTGAGATTTGCGAAACAGATGAATCGAATCAAGAGGATGCCGCCAAGGATAATCGTGACGGAGACAATGGCGCCAAGGGTATCGCGGGCAAAGACCCTGCTTCGGCTTTCGGCAAGAGAAAGGCTTTGAACTTGGAAGACCGCGAGAATGAGGAAGTACCAGCGACAAAGAATCGCCACATTGACACGGGACTCAAGGACTACAGCGCTAACCGAGATGATTCCGACAACCCCGATCTCGTCGGTTCTGACACTGCCAGAGGAACGAATACTGCCGAGAACACAGCCCAGCAGGGATACACCCACCCGAAATGCAGGAGCAAAGCGCATGGCAGACTTATGCTAGCAGCCCGTAACAAGCGTGGTAAGGATGTTGTGCTTGACTATCCAGACACGGACGAGAATATGATCTTCGGCATCCTACAGATATCAGGTATGTTTCCTTTCGGTTGGGGAGACCTCGTCGTCTCAAGCTAACCTATGATGCACAGGACGTCTCGAATTCTGGCGATGTTACCTGCTGAAAGGAATCCTCGAGGCCGCCAAGTCTCTTCTCGATGTGGATACCCTCATGGACTACAAACGTTGCTACCGTCACGACGTGGCCGAAGAGCTAGTGGCGGGATCCAAACTACTTGCTAGGGCAGAGTATGCTCTCGGTCATGTGGGCCTGCTTCCGCTTCCCACACCTGAGGGTTACATAGGGAGCGTGATAGAACTACACCAGGGGCTCCTCCACGCACACAAGACGTTCCTCGGACCGGCTGGCGTGTATCCGCCATTCTGTCCTGGCTGTTGCAGCCCAACCAGGTCCATGATCAGTGAGATCGGGAAGCTTCTTCGCCAGGGATACCACGCATCCCCTCTTCACCGAAAGCAAGATGCGGAGTTCAAGGAAGCTTTCCTTCCATTGACAAAGGCGGAGAAGGCCCGCCTCCGACGGCAGAGGGAGAGATCTGGAATCGTCACGGATAGGCCTTGGCTTTGAGAGCCTTCCTGGCCAGAGGAGACCCCAGAGATTGTTGAGGTTATTGACTTGCGTGTCTGATCGCTGCCTTTTGGCCTAAACGAACTAGACAAGGGAACTTTGGACTGGTCTATATTGGTCGACACACCATTCAACTCGGCAGTTACTGCTGATTGAGACACGGTCACAAGAAGACTCTTGGATGGATCGTTCCTGGACGGGACTTAACAGCTGGTCTTCTCTTTGTCGGGACAAATGTCTCGCCGCATTTCTTCACCGACTGACTCGCGCGTTTTCCCATAGAAGCTGCATGTTGGCTCTGCACACGTCCTTAGGCTTTTGCTTCTGGGCTAAGTATCGAGATCGAGGAAATCCATGGTGACTGTTCAGCAGTCTAATGGTACTATCAATAGTCACAACATACTATATGTCTGGAAAAGCGCGATACCTGCCTGTCTCTGCCCCAATCTTATGATTACCTATGTTCGAGGACAGCATGTCCTCCACCCCGCGGTTATTACGCAAATTTGTCTTTAAACCTTTGAAATGGCCGAGTCAGATCACTACCGGGCTGTCAACTTAGGAGTTTGAATTGAGATTAATTGATACGCTATGCATCTTTCTGTCTTTTCTGTGTATGTCGACGTATCCATCCTCGGATGCCAACCTGACATCAATCCTCGGCTCACTTTGGTCAGCACATCTGCTGTTCTACTTCAACCTAAGAACTGCAATTTCTCATCCTAAATAAGAGCCATATCATAATTTCTGGGCTTAGGGCAGCGTGCTCTTCAGCTGAACTGCAACATTCAGGTTGGCGCCTCCATTGTTCCCACTCCTTATACCTGCACCGAGATATCATTATCTGACCTATCATACCTATCTTAGTTCATTCGAAATATCGCATTTGCAGCGATCGGGTACGGGAACGGCCACGAAAGCACAACCAACGACCAAGCACCTGTATCGACGATTACGAAGAGAGGAATCGAAGACAGCCAGATCATCTTTGACGGCAATGGCGACCTTACACTGGAAATTGGCAAAGACAGTATCCCCTGTCTAGTATCATCGTGGGCCATGGCAGACGCATCTGCCGTCTTTAACGCCATACTCTTCGGTGGATATCTCGAGTCAAGGCCGTCCCAGGGCGATTGGGTTGTTCAGCTGCCCGAAGACGACGTGGAAGGCTTCAAGATTATCCTCCACATCATACACGATCAGTGGCAAGAACTCCCCTCAGCATTTTATCATCTTCGGACCCACGGGTTCACGGGAGAGGACTGGTCGTGCTTCATGCGTCTCGTCTTCCGTGTGGCTATCGTTGCAGACAAGTACGACCTCGTCTACATGTTGCAACCAGTGGCCGATTCATGGCTCCGTGACGTCTACTGGGGCTGTTTGGACGCGGAGACGTCGTCAGGGTATAGTGCTGGCATTCTCTGGGCTGGCTGGGTCTTCGGAGACAAGCAAATGATCGACCGGGGATTCGGCCTTGTCTGTCTCGACGCTTGTACTGACGAGAATTGGCTACTCGCCGGCGGCATTGCCGAGGATTGCTATGATGACGAGGAGAGCGACACCATCGCAGAGAGCTGTGGCGCGTTGATCATTTGCGAACGAATGGGGCCAGCTCTCTTGAACCCAAGGTTATATCGCTGTGGTTCGTCAGAGGAGGTATATGATATCCTGGGCCTCTTGAGTATCTCAGGAACGTTAGGTGTATCTCGGACGGTCTATCAAAGGAAATGACGGCTAATGTCTATATGAATAGACCAGGTTAGACCGATCCGATCCGCTTGTCTGCGTTGACCGAGATTCTGGATGTCGCCCAATGCTACCTCGAGGACACATTGCCTCGCGATGGCTGCGTCACCTTTGACGGCCAGAGCTGCCTTTGGCACCGAGGTCAGTCGAAGTTACTGCTGGAGTCAATATGCAAGGGGCGGGATGTTACACTCCCGCGGCCGGAATTCTACCGGCACAGTATTGAATGGCTCCGGGGCCGCACTCAAGGACTCTGGAAGAGAGCTTTGCTAAAGACACCCATCGAGGCCTTAAGGTGTCGGCATCACTACTACTCTCACCACCAGATGTTGCAGGAAGTCGAGAACACCTACTCCTTCACATTACGCAGACAATCGTGCAGCATCGGTGAGTCACAGAACGCTCATCTCTGGCGCCAACGGAGGGAGGTCAACGAGGATGGGCCCGATTGGTCATACCCACAGCTGTATGGAAATGGTGATATGCCAAGCGTTGAGTTTGACGAGACGCTGTGGTGAGTATGGTAGCTATAAAGGGGGCCATGGTCTTAGATAGTCCAAAACGACAGCGCGAAACGACTCCTCTGCATCTTTGCGAGGGTTAAACGTATAAAAGGCCATTAGATTTACTTAGTAATTAATTGACCCTTAACTATCAAAATATCGCGCCTATTTAGGCATTGCGTCGGCTGAGACAATCGTACTCGAGTCTGACGGTTTCTGGGTGAGGTATGAGTATGAATGTCCGACTATGACATTTATTCACTTGGTAGGTAGTAGCTCCGTCGTGAATGGGAGCAAAACGAGCTCAAACATCTAACTTGTCTTGACCCTGATCTCAAAAAGTCTTCACCTCGGTACTCCGCCTTTTCAGCCCGGCGTGCACCAAACCATCGCCATCATTTTACTTCTGGCGTCAACTGATCCTCTTCCCATCTCTAATCATCCTTAGCATCAACAACCATGTCGTTGTCGTGGCATAACAACAAACAAATCCTCTCGTTCGACGATACCGGCGAGCTGATGCTGGAAATCGGCACCACGCCAGCCACGCTCTGCCGCGTCTGCCCGCGGGCTCTGGCTCGCGTGTCGCCCGTCTTCAAGACCATGTTGTACGGCGGGTTTGCCGAGTCAAAGCCAGAAGAGGGCGACTGGGTCGTGCGCTTCCCGGAGGACAAGATTACCGGCTTTGCCATCATGCTCGACATCATCCACGGCCACGTCCACAAGGTCCCCCGAGTAGCCGAGGACTTTGACGAGTACTTAGAGTCGGGCGAGGCTCGCATGTACAGCTCCCTGGCTTTGGATATGGTGTACCACGCCGCCAGAGTGGCCGACAAGTACGATCTCGTGCACCTCCTGTGGCCTTGGGCAGCGTCGTGGATCGAGCTTGTCGCAAAGAGCGGGTCGGAGGATTTCGAGATCGCCACAAAGAAGGGCTATTGGCGCGGCCAGCTTCTCTGGATAGCGTGGATTTTCGGCGACATGATGTTGATGAATGATCAGCTTGATTCGGTGTTGCTCTCGGCCTACATCAACAACGGTGATATCCCTACGGACAGCAGCTCGGGAGGTGCTGTAGAAGAGACTATGAAGCCCGACGAAGAACAGGCTGGCGGCCTGAATATCTACGACGGCAATTTGAGGGACATGCCACTCTCTTCCCCTCCCGGAGAGGAAAACGAGATCCTCTGGTTTCTGGACATGCCAGGTAAGATTTATCAACGTTCTTCATTCCGCCGCAACCAAATTCACCATAACCTGCCTGGTCGACATTCACAAGGCATTCTATCAAAGCAGCCGCACATAAGCTGACGCGACTCTGGCAACAGACAAAATCAAGAAGAAGCGACTCTCCCTTATCAGAGCGATGCTCGACCCGATCAAGACATACATGGAGGACCCGAGGCCCGGTCAAGGCGCCATGTGCGCCGCTCACAAGACGGATAACCACAAGCTAATCGACGTCTTGACCAAGTTCTCGGTGGTGAAGATGAAAGAGGTCCTGGAGGAAGCCCAACTCTACCCGTTACCGGCGGCCGAGGCCTGCGAGCACGGCCTCGCGACGCTGTTCGGGCTCCTGGAGTTCGTGGGGTGGAGGTACCGCAACGCCTGGCGCTTGTGGATGCAGCTCGCGCTCGAGCAGCAGGATACCTGCCGTGACTGCGACCCGATCAAGGACACGATGAAGCTGGTTCAGGAGGCCTTCGAGCAGCGTCCCTTCATCACGCTGAGCCAGGAGCAGAAGAACCATATCGAAAACCAGGGGAAGAGGTCCGGTCTCGTTAGGGCCCGAGAGGAACGGCAGGAGGCAAGAGAGGGTCTTCTTGGCAGGGATTTCGGGGTATAAAGATAACATGACGTCTCTTGCATGTAAGATCACGGATTGCGCCTGGTGGCTTCGAGGCGCGTCAGGTTGGACGGCTAAGGGCATGCTTGACACTGAGCTAAGTCGCGTGGATGTTGGCTGAATTCGGCGAGTGTTTGTTACTAGCGATAAAAGGGAGCAGTTAGCTTGCAAATACAAGAGAGAATCCTATCGAGCCTGTCGTTAAATTTCCCAGCTAAAGGACAGCTTCGGATGAGTGCTCTGCGTGTAGCCTGTAGGTGTATGACCCCATGCCCCTTCTCCTTCCTACGAATATTCGGCTCCAGGTTACTCAACTCCTCGACTCATCGTTGGGCTGGTTCCTCGGCCAGTTTTGTGTCTTGAAAATGACTTCGAGTCATCGACGTAATGGACCATTTGCCCAGGGCACAGTCATCCACTGCCTGACACCAGAGATATATCGGTTCACGAAGATATCGAAGCTAAATCATTCAGTTGCCGGTAGCGAGCATGATGAAGCCGAAAGTTCTCATCAGTAGATATGTAGTATAACGAGTCAGGGTTTCAAGAGGCAGAGGCCACCGATCCGGAGCGTAATGCAGCGAGATAGATAGCTGGGTTTGAAGACTGAGATCAGTATCTCAGCAGCAAAACTCGTGTATTTCGGGCCTGGCCAGCGCGCTTACATGCATGAGTCTTGTCCGAGGGTCGCGCAGTGATATATGCGAGGAAGGTAGGCGTAGACGGGATATTTCGTGTGACGACGCCATATCATCGGCCTATCGTAAAATACCTAGCAATGCACTAGGTGGATTCCATTGATTCGCTTGGCTTCTGCTCTGACCTCATTGCCGCCCTCAAGAGTTGGATCAAGGAGGCAAGGGCGAGCTGCAATCCAGGGTGGCCGATGCACCGAAGATGTGGAGACCCTCGTTAGCGTCTCGCTGTTGGTGTGACGGGAAGGGGAAACATCTGCGCTTGTTTCAACCTTCCCCCGTCCACATTCGGCAATTCCATGATACTCCATCACAACCACACACATTCGAGTTAGCTAAGGTACCTTACTTACCGGTACAGCAAAACCATAATCTCTCCATCTGCCTTGCAAGCCCTTTTGCCAAGTTTGCTGTTGTCTTGTCATGGAGATTAAGCTTTCCAACGCAAGAAACAAGAGTTTCTCAATGCCGGCCTTGGTTGTCAGGGACCCCGCCCGCCTTGGCCACTCACGAATTCGTGAGGCATATCGAATGGAAGCCTCATTGACACTGTTCAATGGCAAGCATGGTAGAGTGGAAAAGATTGGAATATCTCACTTCCCTGCACGGGGTTTATTCCTCGATCTGTGTTTGTCTGATCTTCTCAAGATTTCACGCACGTCTCCCAGCTGAGGCGTCTCCAACCACTTTCCGTCAGCTTGGCACTTGGCAGTCTCCGACCCTGGGACCTACCAACGCTGAACCTACCTTATTAGTGTAGGTTTGCTATCTACTGTGGTATGACACACCTCCTACGGGTGGGTTCTAGTGGAGGTGGATCTGCCGGCACTTCTTCAGCGGGCTTCACCTCGTGCTCTTGGCGCGCTTTGAGGCTCTTGGCAAGGTCTCAAGTCTGACTGACCCACCATAGACACAACGTCTTGTCGTTGAAAGGAAGCAACAAGCATTGGAACCGAGATCTAGCAGCCGTCTTGACCGTCTTGGCTCCCCTCAGCCAAGCCTCTATCTACACGTTCTTCTGCCTCAGCATTGCAGGCCCCTTGGCGCTGCTGTTTCTCTCTTGAGCTCGACGCCCTGCGCTTCTCGATGCTTCTCCACCTCAATGGAACTGTGATATGCACTGAAGACTCCCCGTACAGAGCATTTTCGCCGCCGACTAGTGTCAACCGTGTTTCATGAACAACTGGCATTTCTTTGCTCTCTCTTGGCAGAAGGACGCTTTTGGGCTCCCTTACTGGTCGATTGCATGTTTCCCCCGGTCGAATGGCTGAACCGGCGGACCGCTTGGCGATGCTTGAAGTCTAGTGGCAATACCCACTTGCCTCCCAGTGAAGCACGAGCCAGACCGTAGCCGTCGCTGATGCTTGAAATTCAGAGACTTGACTCTATCTTGGCTTTTCTTGGCTCTTGGCAAGTCTGCCTCAAGATGCACCAACCCCTGGAATGCTGAGAGCACCCAAGCAAACGCCAGGGCATGGCAGGTATATGAATCGTGCCATGCACCTCGTCTCGTACCACTTCTTCTTGTTCTAGCCAGCTGCGCTCATTGTACACATCTGTCTCTTCTTCGACACTTGATTGGTCTTTCTCGTTCTCTTCTTCGCTTCTACCGCTGGACGTCGCTGGTCGCCTTTTGAATAAACACGCCCTTCTTTTTTGCATTATCTCCGAAGAGATCAGAACAGCCAATCATCCCCGCATCAGCTCCTCACCCACCGACATCATCAGACAGCCAAGATGGTCAGCTATAGATTCGCGGTCTTTGCCGGCTTGGCCGCTGCTCTGCCCCTTAATATCAACCTTGGCGCCTACTCGCCTGCCCTGGTAGTTGGTAAGGACGCCCCCCACACCCGCAGTGGATAGCCAAGGCTCAGGTCGAATACTTACTGGGCGACAGGTGATGGTGAAATCAGCTTCGGAGGTAGGACAGATGTGTCGAACTTGATGAACGCTCTGGAAGGTGCAGCGGTTAATGCGGCCGCAGGAGCCACAGCCGGTGCTGCCGCCGCTCCTGCAGCCGCTGCACCTGCCGCGGCCGAGGCGGCCGCAGCTGCACCCGCAGCACAGCCCGAGCAAGCCGTTGCCGCCGCGGCCCCTGATCCAGCTCTCTCTGAACAGGTTCGTCTACACCTTACCCCCTAGCGAGACACGCACGTTGCTGACCCACCTTGTTCACACGACAGGCGAGCCAGATCTCCGCTCTCCAAGGCATGGGCAAGGAGATCGCCCCGCGCGAGAACGAGGTCGAGGCCCCGGCAGTGGGCAAGCGAGACCTGGCCGGCTTCGACCGTGCGCTGACATTCGCCGAGGCCGCCCTCGTCAAGGGACCCAAGGTCCAGCTCGGAACCGGTGCTGAGGGCTCGGGCGTCGGCATCATCGTCGACAACAACCCCACTGCGGCTGCTCGTGCCGGCAAGGGAGCCGAGGCCGGCGCTGGCGAAGGGGCCGCTGCTGGTGCTGCCGAGGGCGCCGCTCGTGCTGCTAAGCGGGACGTCGACGAGGCTTCTGCTCCCCGCCGTCGGGCCAAGGTTACTACTATGTACGTTCGTCGGGGTGTCCCTGCCTGTGAGTACCGAAGAGACCTGTTTTTGCCCTAGTGTAGTTTCTCCCGTCGGATCATTTCGTCTGCTGTGATGCATCTCGAATCTAGCCACGGTGCTAATGTTTGTCCAGCACTCCAAGCCTCGAGTGAAGCGCTTGCTGCCCGCGCTCCTGCCCCTGCCGTTCCAGCCTCGACCAAGGTCTCGAAGCGCAGCGACACCCTCGACTCGGTCAACCTTAACGTCGATGGTGATGCAGGTGTCACACTGACCTTCGTGGAGGAGGTTGACGATGCTGAGGATGACGACTGAGGGAAGGCAACAGCCAAGCATGAATAAACACATTTCCTTTACCTCTTTTGTATTCAAGGTCATCAAATGGGACAGGTATCGGCACGGCGTATGTACACGGTAGTCTTGCTGGCAGGGGCGCGGGGACAGTCGTTGAACCAGACATAGAATGATCATATTCGAAGAGCCTTGACAATGGAGGCGTTCATCTTCCAGCTGACATTTGGCCATGAACTAAGAAATGGACGCCTTTCCATCCACCCGCACACTGAACGCTCACTTAGTCCGTGGCAACGAGTTACATCCGGCAGTCTCCGCCATCGAATAATCCCCTTCCGCATGAGAACCATCGCTACACCGGGCAGTTACCTCAAGACTTCGAAACATCTTGGCTCAAACCGGGCTTGGCTGTTGCTTTCTCGAACCGATCCTTGCTGCCGACCACTCGCCGCAGATCCCGCTCACACCTCTTTGTTGAGCCTCCATGCGGTTTCATCCGTCGGATCGACAGTGCATGAGCAATCTTGGCGGGTCTGGCCACTCACGGAAAGTCGCGATGTCGGAAACTCTCCGGCCGGAGAGTTCTAGTTCCAGTGCCCGTTTTATCAATTCCAGATACCTTGCTCGTGGTGCTCATACATGTCGTCCGTTGCTTCTCGTCAATGGACGAAAGCAGACAAATATTCATACCATTACGCCACGCTCTTCGTGATCTGAACGTTAATTGTACTACCGTGGTCTTTAGTCGTCCCACAGCATTTGGATTCTCCATTGCCGCATCCCTATGATCACCTCTAGGACACTTCGTGCTTTATCGATCTTTAGCGCCCAACGCAAGACTACGCATCCCACTCCTTGAAAGCCTTCTGCTTCTGCCTCGTATTCCACCCCAGCTTCCCGCTGATGCTATTGATCCACTCCTCGCTCCTCCTGCCCGGCGCCTGGACGCTCGCAAAGGGATACCTGCTCGCGCTGATGGTCACGTAGTCGCCGGGCATGAGCTCGGTCCTCTCGCGGCCGTCGAAGCTGGCCCAGCTGCTCGTGCGCGCGTCGTACGGCACGCCGATGCGCAGCACGATGGTGTCGGGCAGGATGATGGGCCGGAAGGACAGCGTGTGCGCGCAGATGGAGGTGACCAGCATGACCGGGTTCTCCGGGTGGCAGAGCGAGCCGCCGGCGGCCAGGTTGTAGGCCGTCGACCCCGTGGGCGTCGAGACGCAGACGCCGTCGGCGAGAACCGAGGTGAAGTGCTCGTCGTCGCCGAAGATCTCGGTGTAGGACATTGCTGTGACAGCAGCGTTAGCAATCCGGGATTCTGTTATGCCGAGAGATGTGGAGAAACACCTACTCGGATTCGGTCCCCGATCGACCACGACCTCGTTGATGATCTCGTATGTCCCATCCGGGCGATGTGTATGCTCGTCATCCTGCTCCTCTCCCACCAGCTCCTCGACTAGATCCCGCCTCTTTTGCCTCTCCGCCGCCTCCTCCTCGTCTATCTCGACCCCGTTTGCCACCTTCCTCCTCTTACTCCGCATAACGGTCCCCTCAAACCGCAGCCTCAAGCTCACCGTAACCCCCTTATCGAACGCCGTGGTCAGCGTAGACTGGTACTCGTCAAAGTCAAACTTGGTCAGAAACCCCAGACTCCCCAGCGAGAAGCTCAGCACCGGCGGCACGATGCGCTGAAACAGCCAGCTGGCGTAGAGCACCGTGCCGTCGCCGCCGAGGGTAATGACGAAGTCGAACGTATGCGGCCGCGTGCGACACATCTCCTCGGTCCAGCATCGCAACCTTCTACCCACGTCCTCCCCGCCTTCCTCCCCGGCCTCGGCATACCTCTTCTTCATCTCCTCCACCAACCCCATGGTGTCAAACTTCTTATTCTCCCTCAGATCCCTCTCAACATACACCACATACCTCACGTTTCGCTCGGGAGAGAGCAACCAAGCCGCCAGCTCCCTCGCCTTGGGTATCAGGTCCTGGTCGTAGATCTTGGTAAGCAAGAAGATGTTCCTCGCCCTGAACTTGAGCCGCACGCTGCCGAGCCGGCGGCTCAGCTCCCGCACGCCCCACGCCATCTCGCTCAGCTGCTTCTTGGTCAGCAGCCGGCTGCGCAGCTCGTCCGCCTCGCTCTGCGGCGGCGGGGTCCCGGAGGGCGGCAGCTCGTCCCTCTTCTCCTTCTGCCTCTGCCACACGATGTCGCTCGTCCAGTGCTTCTCGTCCACCTGCCCTATCTCCCCCTCCGTCTCCGGGTCCTCGTCTCCGGTTGCTGTCGTCGTCGTCGTCGTCGTCGTCATCGTCCCGTCCTTGTTGTCAACCACCGACTCGGACAGCTCTGAGTGCACCCCGGGGGGCCCGCCGCTCCTCTGCTCCTCGGGAGCGGCTATGGTCTTCGCCTTGTGCGCGTCTCGGCTGCTCCCGCCGCCCCTCGACAGCGATCGCGGGGAGGACTCGTCGCTCCCCTTCGGGTCGGAGATCTTGTCGAGCCCCAGCTCGTTCGTGGCGTCGATGGCCTCCGCTTTGGCACCCGTGGGACGGACGGGCTGGGACTTGTTCCGCCGCACCGCCGCGGCGGCGGCGTCGAAGTCGTCCGTCGCCCGGGAGCGGTGGTGGTCGTCTTGGTCTTGGTCCTCCTGCTCGTCGATGACGGCCGGGTGGTTCCGGTGGTGGTGCTGATGGCGCGCCTGGCGCACCCGCCGCTGGGACTCGAGGAATTGGTGGACGAGGCACTGGGTCTTGTTCGTCTGGGAGCGGCGCATCATGGGCGTCGCCTCGGAGGTGACGAGGGAGGATTTGCGGCGGTAGGGGGAGGAGGGGTCGAACATCACCTGGGAAGAGGCGGAAGGACCGGTTAGTGGTGGGAAGACGAGGTCTAGCGCGAGAGATGGGTAATGGGAAGGGGCTGGAAGGGAGGTAGGAGGGTATTTACCTCGACTGGGTTGGCATCCTCGTCGCTGGCGCTAGAGTGGCCGTCGCCGCCGTAGGACGGGCTCTCGTGTGACGTGACGCGCTCCATGTCGTGGGTTCGGAGGTGCAGGTTCGACATGGTGAGGGGAGAATAGGTAGGAACGGATGGTTGCGAAAAGCTCGTCCTGTCAGGTTCCGGCTCCCAGCGTCACAGTTGGATCATCTAGACATAGACATAGAAGATCGATCAAGCAGCTACTCGAAATGCCATTGGGTGCTGATTCACAGCGTGCAATTGTTCTTTGCGGGGTGGAGGGACAATCGATCAATTGCTTAAATGAGTGCAAAGACGTCATAACTGCATAGGTAACGTTACAGGGGTGATCGGCGACGTCCTTGGCGGAGCAAGTGCGCCGGAGTCTGAAGGAGGTCCACTGGCAAAAGGCACTAGTAACTGGATATAGGTGTATTGTCATTAATCGCTACACTACCTTATGCTTTCCCAACGCCGTCTGATATGCTCACTCGTACAATATACTCATAGCTCATGACATCAGGTCCTCCAAGATAGCCTCGAGCTCGTCTTTCCTAAATGGCAAGCTTAGTAGCTCTGTCCCTAATATGTCTTTATAGCTGGTGATCATCTGATGGTCGTGGAATCTGTTGCAATGGTTAGCGGTCTGCTTCTGACCAGGGTTGTAGAGGCAACTTACTCCTTCAAAAGCGTCCTGAAAGCCATCTCAGAACTGCAAATGAACTCCTCCACCGCCTTATTGTATAACATCCTGTATTCAACACCAGTACCCTCCGCACTTGCACCACTGCCGTCGTCCATGGCGACCAGGACCTCGGTGACGAGCAGCCGGAACAGGTTCTTGGCGTTCTCTGGCAGACTCCGTAGCACAAAGGTAACTCCTTCCTTGCCTCCCACACGCCGCGCTTTCCTGCCCAACAGCTCGTGCACCTCATCGACGACATCGATCTCAGCCGTGAAGGGTGCGAATGTGGTGGCGTTGTGGAAGACGAAGTTGAAGGACGACCGCAGGCCGCTGTCCCACATCAGGGAGAAGTCCGGAGTGTCGGCGGAGCAGATGAGGTGTATCTGTGGGTGGGCGGCTAGTTGTGCGAGGATCGACTGGATAGCTTGCCTGCGCAGGGGCTGTGCGTCTATGGAATTGATGACAAGGGTTATAGTGGTGTCGTGTGAGGAAAGGAGCGACTGCAGGTTATGCAGCATCGTCATTGGGTTGGCGGATGCGACCTTCTGCGAAGGGTCTATAGCGGTGCCGATGGTCGTGAGGATCTCCTTCGTTGACGTCGTCCGGACATATCCATTGACCACGACGATCTTCGACTGCCTGTGATCCTCGGTCCTAGAATAGAGGTGTGTTGCGAAGTCCCGCAACAGGCTCCTCTTGGACCCAAATCCATAGAGACAGATGCTGAACCCTTGTGACAGCTCAAACATCCATTGTGGGAAAGACTCAGCGTGCAGCGACTGGAGCGAACGTATCTCCTCAGCATGCGGTTGCTCGAGCTTCCTCAAAATGGTGAAGTATTCATCGTGTGTCAGAAGATCCAGCGACGATAGGTTATTGTTAGATGTCTTGGTCAGTCCTGGTTTATTCTGGTAGAAGTATTGCTCGTGTGGTGGTAGGTCTCGGGGAGGTGTTGGTGATTTCTTCCGGGCGGCTCTCTTCCTCCGGGCAGGTGTCTTAGACGGCGTGTCCGTCACGGCCGCTATTTCCTCTGCCGCTTCTGTGTCTATCTCCTCTTCCTCCCCGGACTCGTCTTCTGCGCCGCTCGACTCGTAGATCTCCCTCGCAATAGTCTCGTCTCGCTCTTCGTCGTCGCTTGTCGCATCGCCCATGACCCGGTCGATTAGAGCCCGAGCGCTCTTACGTCGGGCCGATCGGTCGGCAACATTTCGTCTGCTCGGCGTATCGATGCTGCTGACTCCATTGGGTCTGGAGGGTGTCTTGACCGGTGTTCTACCCTTGGACTTTGGCGTGGTTGTGGTGCCATTATCCTCATCAGCTACTGTTTGTTTGGGTGGCCTTCCTCTCCTTTTCGTTGTGGGCGTCGGCGCCGACTCTTCCTCTGGTTCGACATCTACGTCCATAACGCCATCTTCTGGATCGGCTGCCGTAGTCTTGGACACCCGCCGGCGTTTGCTTGGAGTGGCTTGTTGGGCATCCTCGTCTGCATTCTCAACTATAACGTCTGGTGCTTGCCGTTTGCGAGGTGTACCGCTGCTTGCCGGTGCAACATCCGCAGTTGCTGCTGGTTTTCTCCTCGCCATTTTCAAGACTGCAGACGCAGAGGGTTGGCGAAATACAATGCGTCACCAGTCCGGTCGCAAAATGGTTCACCGACGCGCTGAAATTAGACGCGCACCTCCCCTGTCAATGCAGGCCACGCGCGCTAGCAGCTCCACTTGAGCTACCCCGGTTCCCTGCCGATCTGCATGCATTTCAACGTCGAGTGGATTGCTGGCATGTGAAGCTGTGATAACCTCAAAACTTGCTTGCAATCGTCAACAAGCTGTTATCGGGCGGCTTGTTGGCAGAGCTGTGCTCGCGATGAACCTCAATTTGAATGGCTTCTTCAACGTATTTAGATGTCTAGCCAGCCCGTCACTATGCCTCCCCCACGCCACAGTCTCAACCTTCAATGATCTTCCGATACCACTAGACAAGGCATTTGAAAGCAGAAAGGGGAAGCCTGTCATCGAGGCTGTCGTCCTCGACAAGGATGACTGCTTTGCGTACCCTGATAGCAGTATGGTTTTTGAGTCCAACAAGGTAAGTCAGGAGGTCTCCCACGGACTTGAACGCTACAACGCTGACTAGCGCTAGAAACGCTTCGAGGAATTACGAGCTGCATACCCAGGACGTCGGCTGCTCATAGTATCAAATACTTCTGGTGCACAGAGCTACGACAAAGACGGGAAGCTAGCAGCTGAGGTCGAAAAGTCTACCGGTGTTGTTGTCCTCTCCCACCGAGTGAAGAAGCCCGGCTGCGCAGATGAGATCATGGAGTACTTCCGCCAGCACCCAGAGACAGGAGTGACCGGGCCACATCAAGTAGCTATCGTTGGAGACAGACTGATTACGGACATGATGCTCGCCAACCGGATGGGCAGCTGGGGAGTATGGGTCAAGGACGGTGTCGTGCCCCTGAGAGAGAAGAGTATTGTGAGTGCCCGCCACCACCGACCGACCTTTTTCAACCGACCAGGCACATACTGACTTCATGACAGTTCTCGAGGATGGAACACAAGGTGGGACCATTTCTGATGGCCCGAGGATTCTCCCCAGCAGAGCCGGCGAACCCCTTTGAGTGATTGTGCTGCTCTTTCTATATACATCCAATTGTACTCGTGCCTTCTCCTTCTGCCTAACTCTTCAGGCGTTACACTTATATGGCAAAGACGCTAGTGGAAGCGAGCGACTGAGCAGTGACGGCATTTTCCGGACTGGCAATGGTTAGCGAGAGGCAGCGTCAGGATTGTGAGCCACGAGTCCGAAGCTGCGATTCCAAAGGCCTTTAGAGCGCCTTGCCGGTGAGAATTCACTCAACGATGACGACATTGCCGCCTGGAAAGTGAGGGACGAGCAATAGCTGTCTTTGTTGCCGCCTCAGGCGAGGCAAGGAACAGGTTCGGTCTTCTGACAATAGCTATGGTGCAGCCAATTCTCTCGATGCAGACTGGGATAATCCCCCTGTGGGCCAGTGTTGAGACCGCGGCCTTAGATAAGTCCCTCGTCACGACCATCATAGCATCAACCTCCCCTTTTCATAGTTCAACCGTATGGATCACTGACCCAGTGAATCCCCTGAACAAGTGAGTTTGGCCAGCTATTGTAGCCATTGAATCAGAGCTGGCCCAGTGTTTCCCACCATTAGTGAAGATTCAACAAGCACTTTCACCTGGTACCTTTCCTCCACCTATATCTTCGCTTCTTCTCTGCCTTCCTACCCTTTTCTTTCCCTTCCTATTTTCTGTTCTATAGTAATCTCAAGCTTCGACAGATTCCTGCGTTGACCTTGAGACAACACCACCTTTGACCAACTTCGTCTACAAAGCTGACATCTCCACCGCCACCCCATCTCTCTCTCCGACACCCACCTTCAACCTCGCCTCCACCAACCTCTTCTTTGCGTTTCTTCTGCCCTTGGCAGTGCCTCTTTACGTTGCCCTCCCACCCTCTTCCAAAGCAGCACCATCCCAGCCACAATGGGTGGCCCGTTGTGGACCAAGCCGGAGGAGGAGTACTTCTGGGAGTATATCATCCCCAACTCCGACAAGAAGTTGGGGTATGATAAAAACCAGAAGGGCCAGGTCAAGACCTGGGAGGAGCTCGCTACCGATATGCGGGCGGCGATGATGAAGAAGTTTGAGGAGTTGGGGAAGCCGGTGCCGCGGAAGTACACCGCGTTGACCCTTGGTGGGTAGAGCTTTCAGCCTCTTTGTTAGATCCATTGCTAACCTTCTTTCTCCTATAGCCGAACACTGGGACAAGAATATCATGCAGGATCGGGTGAGCCAGGCTGCAAAGCAGCAGGTGGCCGAGTACGTCCGGCAGATGCCGACGACAGACCCAGTTCGGTGGAAGAAGAGGATGAGTAAGTCTTTGCACCCCATTGTCTTTGACTGTGACTGATTGACTGACCCACTGGAAGGGCGACTGCGCAACGTCCCTATCCCCGATGATGAGGAGGATGATGGGGAGCCCCAGAGGAAGCGTAAGCGGACCTCGGGCCCCGGACCCCTCACCCCGACACCATCGACCGGAGCCAAGGGCAAGGGGAGCCAGACGATTGTCATAGATGACGACGACAACGAGCAAGACGACGAGCAACCCTCCAGGGCTCCGGCCGCTGGGGGGCCTCTCCTCCACCAGCCGGCCTCGGGTCCCGACACAACCCGTAGGCAGCTGCTCCCTTCCGGCCGGACCGCTTCCGGTAACGACACCCGTTTCCTGCCCGGCCCAGGGTTCGTCGACCTGACCGACAACCCGTACCACTACCAGCCCCGAGAGGCAGCCGCACCGGAGCCGGTCGGCGGCCGATCGCATATCCGGACCGTGGTGCGTGAGGAGACGGAGCAGCGGATGAGGGACGTCACCGACCTCGTCGGCGCGGACATCCAGCGCGTGGTACGGGCCGAGGTTGCCAACAACATCGGCGCCCTGGTCCGGGACGAGGTGGCCGGCAGCCTCCGGGCCATGGTGCGGGACGAGGTAGCCCGCCAACTCCCCGCCGTGGTCCGCGACGAGGTCGCTCGGCAACTCTCTTCTGTCCTCCGGGCACCAGCGATGGGCCGGTCGGACTCCCAGACGCAGTCGCCGGCTTACTATCCGCAGCAGCAATTCAACCCCATCCCTGTCGGCCGTGGGGGGCCACCATCACGTCGCCAGCCCCTCACGGGCCGGTCCGGTTCGAATCCGGAGGCAGGAGCGGAAGCCGCAGCCACCAGCAGGACGCCATTGCCGACGGCACGCTTGGGACAGTTTCCAACTTCCGACGTCCGGAGCAGGGTCCGTGGTCGACAAGGCGACAAGATCGTCGAGGATGAAGAGAAGAAGTATAAGAAGGAAGACCACCGCGCTTGAGGGCCGGTGAGTCGATACCTCGATACTTGTATCTGGCGATTCTATCTGAAGGGGCGTCGAGATGACCCTATACCTCCGCCCAGGGGACGGTCTTTATTCTTGTTGACGGGAAGGGAGGAAGGGACAGGAGAAGAAGGTCAAGGGGACGTTTATGTGAAAGGGGCATGGAGACGATCTATACCTCCCCGCAGGAGAAGTCTGACTTGGACAGGTTGGTGTCGGTGTCGAAAATGGCTGGCTGTGTCTGGTTTTGGGAGCCAGGCCAAGCCGTGCCATTTTCGACTCCCACACGACCTCGGTCGCCTGGGGGGTCCGTCCACGTGGTGGAGCAGACGAAGCGGGACAACAGGCGGGGAGCCGTGGGGGAGGAGTCGCCCCGACCACACGATCTCAACATGATCTGACTCGGCGCATCGGTCTTCTCTCCCATCTTTGCCGTCGCTGCGCATCTCTCAGCGGGGGACAGGTCCAGCCCTCGGGAGAGATCGGCCAACGACGGTGCCGTGGTCCGTTCGTTTCGGAAGGAGTTGAGGTTGTCCCGGAGAAGGAGTTCAACCAGAATCGAAGCCGGACGCTGGGCAAGACGAGACGTGTTATTACCAAGCTGGTGTCTGACGACGAGGAGTTGAGAAGAGTCACCAGGGCGCGAGCCGGGCCGGGCATCCAACAGTTTACCATGGATGACTGATGAGAGACGAGCGAAATGGAGAGATCGTGGCTTTTTGATACCCAAGATCCAAGATAGGAAGGGGCAACCCATCTCAATTAAAATTGAAGACTTTCCTTCTTCACTCGAAGACATGACCATACCATGATTGATTACACGCCTGTGACAGTCATTAAAGCGATAATATGTGACATGAAAGCAGGTGTGTTGAATGGCGACAACCACTCAGTAGAAAAGCGACGGGAGAGGTGAAACTTATACTATTGGATAATCTCACAATGCGATGCGACTTACCTCCAATAAACTTCAATCATCTCAGCAACCACAAGCCTGCAACGTAGATTCAACTTTAGCAACTTACTATATGCAGATCCCAGGAAGGTCTGATCTCAAAGAGCAGACGAATTGATGGCAATGTCGAACGGACGAACCATCCTCGAAGTCCCCATCTTCAACCGCACCTCCGTGCTCCCAGCCATCGCCGCTGGATGTCGACGCGTCGAGCTCAACGCCACCGGCTCGTATCCCGTAGGCGGGACGACGCCCTCCCTCGAGCTGGTGCGGGACGTGTTATGCGATCTGGACAGTTTACCGTTTCCCGTACCGCTGCGAGTGATGATCCGGCCCAGCGGCGGAGACTTTGTCTACATCGGCGAGGAGCAGTCGCTGATACGGACCTCCATCGAGCAGATCAAACCCCTGCTGAGGGCAGAGAGAGGAGACGGCTTCGTGTTTGGCGCGCTGCGGCCGGCTAGGGAGAATGGGTTGAGGCGCGTTGACTGGAGGCTATGTGAGCGGGTGGTTGGCTGGTGCGAGCCGCTCCCCGTCGTCTGCCACAGGGCGTTCGACGAGGCGGTTGAGACGGACGAGCCGGTGGAGATGGGGATGGCTAGGCTTGCCGTGCGCGTTGGGGGTGTCGGGTTCAAGGGGCTGTTGACGTCTGGGGGGCCGGGGAATGCGGGGGACAATCTGCCTGTCCTGAGGGGTATTGTCGAGGAGATTGGCGGGACGATGGAGGTCGTTGTTGGTGGGGGTGTTAGGAGTGGGAATGTAGGTAAGATCTACGAGATGTTGAATGTGGTGGAAGGAAGGAGGGTGGTTTATCATTCGAGTTGTCTGACCGATCCGGGCAACAGTGAGGAGGTTGATGTCGACGAGGTCAGGAGGATCGTGGGCGTTTGGCAGGCGCATGGAGATACAAGAGATGTTGGGCAAGCGCAATAGGCAAGCGGCATCGTCGGAGGATGTGAGGCTCCGGACTCATCCCTACCTTAGACCCGGGACCATGAATCTACGATTGGGCAACCCTGTCCCCTCGGTCATTGCGTCCCGCACTGTGGGTGAGGCCGCAGGCGGAATCCAGGGTTAGGGTTTAACTGGTCAGCTTTACGTAATCGCACTACTTGCAGGGTCCAGATCCGTCCACGCGGCCCAGCCCGAGCCACCCTTGCGAGCCTCATCCACGTCGTCGCAACAAAGGCGACAGGCCCGAGTGCATCCCTCAACCCGGTGGATCTCTACTTGGGCAGTTGCAAGCACAGTCTTATCTGACCTGGCACTGCGACATCGATAGACACTCTACAAGCGCTGTCGCGAAAGCCAAGATGGGCAACTCCTTCTCGGCCGTAAAGGTACCAACCTCCTCTCACATCCCAAATCACAACCACGTCTTCCTACTAACACCCTCGCCTTCTCTCTCTCTCTCTCCAGACGCTAATAATCCCCGCCCTGATATCCCTGATCCTCTACCTCCTCCTGACCTACCTGGTCATCCCGCTCTACACCCGCTACCGCACCCGCTACAGCTACATCCCCGTGCCCCTCGCGCCCAGCCTCGACAGCATATCCTCCCACACGTCCTCGATACGAGCAAGACTACAGTCCGTGTTCGGCCGGTGCCGTGTGCCGTCTGCGTGGAGGAGGAGGACGGACGTCGTCAGCGCGCAGGAGGACGAGGAGGGACTTGATTTTGAAGAGGGAGAGGAGTTGGGAAGTGTCAATACCGCGGCGAGGGGAGGTGGGCGGGACGATGTCAGGAGGTTGAGTCGGGAGTGAGTATCCGTTGCCTCCTTACCTTGAAAGAGATGAAGGGGAGAGGAGATGCTAACGAGTTGATAGCCTCGAGGAAGGGTTTATGGATGATAGTGACGAGGAGACAGAGTCAGCGAGGAGATAATGGGGGAGGATACAGCGGGCGTTATGATTTTGAAGATGAATGAGGACATTTGCGGCGATTCAGCCAAGTTCAGGGAGGCTCCTCAATACCACCCACGGAAGGGAGTTATCCAAGCAACAATGCTGCTCGGCTGCTCCTTCCGACGACTATCCTGTCAGCAATGGACTCCTATTCCCGGCGTCTCCTGCTGCAGCTCAGAGGAAAGAGACGCAGTGGAGGTCTTCGATAGACTTGCAGATCTGAAGAAGCCATCTTTTGGGGCTGTGCAGCGCCATCCGCCACGGAGAGTTTGTAGACCCACGATACCCTTGTACCGCCATCGAAGAACGGCATCCTATCGTCTTCTTCTCCACGGTCTTGTGGCTCAATGGCAGAGCGTCTGACTACGAATCAGGAGGTTGCAGGTTCGACCCCTGCCAAGATCAATCTTTTGCTCGGGGCGATGGGCGAGTATGACTCGCATTTCCCGCTTCGCACTTTTTGTCTGCTAGCGTCTTGAGCCCGTAGGGCCGAACTCGCGGGTTATCTGAGAGACAGGAAAGTGGGGTGGGAAGTGTGTCTTGACGGCCAGAGGAAAGGGTGGTCGAGCACGCAGTTGGCATCAAGAACAATTGCACATTCGGACTTCCTGGCATGGATGTGACGTTCCTTCAGAGCTCGAGAAGAATGATGTCAGGTTCAAACCATTATGTAACAACTAAACCGGCACAATGGGGATATCCAGAGAAAAATAACGCCCGCTAACACCATGCCATATATCTATCCCCTCTCCTAGCGTCGACACACATCCCCACAAGGATGCAATGACAGGTCCTGTAGTGTAGCTGGTTATCACATCGGATTCTGACCATCTGAACTTCCGGTAACCCCGGTTCGAATCCGGGCAGGACCTTCTTCCTCTCCTCTTCTCTTTTTTGCCCAGTTCTGTACGGCCAATGATTGACTCAGCCCGTGATGACAGCTTGGTCATAAGTCCAACTTTGTGGATTCTTCCGGTCGACGATATAGCTGTGTATCTCGCTCTCGTTGGTGAGCCCAAAGACCTTCACCTGCTTGCTCTCGAATGCGGAGATGGCGGTGAAGTTCGTGAACACCTTGCCCTGGAGTATCGGCTCCGCGGGCGCGTGCCAGGTGATGTTGTCCCAGTACGTGGCGAAGGCGCTGCCGTTGGCGAACGCGCCGGTCACGAAAATATTGATGGGTCCGGCGGCCAGGTCGTTGGCGTTGGCGAAGCCGGTGGCTGAGATTTGCGGGGCCTGCGTCGGGATGCCGGTCGCGAGGTCGGAGCCTGGGCGGGAGAGCGAGATGTCAGTAATCGGGTCGAAAAGAGAGGGAGGGTGGGAGTGAGTGGGGAGGTCAAACCATAATACCAGGGACCGCCAGTCGTCCACATAAGTTCGGACAGCTTGTTGGAGGAGTCGTAGTACAGCCGCACGGCATTCTGGGCCGGACCGTCGAGGCCACGGTTCCCGGCGCACGCCGTTATGGACAGGCTCGCGCCGTCGGCTATGTTTCGCAAGACCGAGGCGGTGTTCCAGGTGCTGCTGTTGGCGATCCGCAACGCCTGGTTCTCGTCCTCGTAGGCGAGCAGGATGTTGCCGGAGCAATTGGTCTCGCACAGGCCCCACCAGGCGCCGAGCTGCGAGTTGGACGCCGTCTTGATGGTGTTCGAGGAGGAGGTGGTCAGGTCGCCGAGCTTCCAGGAGCCGCCGCGCGGGTCGGTGCTGTAGACCTCGAGGATGGTGTTTTGCGGCGACAGGTAGAAGAGGGCGATGCCGAAGTCGCCGGCAACGTTTTTGAGCTTGGAGACGGTCCACGGGTAGCCGCGGGCTGCGGCTGCTAGAGGTGTCCCTGGTTTGGCGGTTACGTTCACGGAGGTGGCACCCATTTTGTCGGTGATGTTAACTTGGTCCCATGCATTTCCCTGAGAGTCCCAGAGCGACATCATCAGGTCCGTGGTCTTTGCTTGCCAGAAGACGGCATTGAACTCCACGTTGCTCGAGTCGGTCCAGTTGATGGCGCTGATTGACGAGTTTCCGAGGACGGGTGAGTTGTTCGTCGTGTTCCCTGGCGACGACCCGCCTCCTCCGTCTCCTCCTCCTCCGCCACCACCACCGGCACCACCGGCACCGCCTCCGGTCGAAGGGTCGGACTTCTTCTCGCTGTTCTTGCCGACGGTTCCTCCTACGCCACCTCCTACGGCAGCTCCAATGACGACCAGTAGTACCACTGCCAGGACGACGAAGAACGTTTTCCGCTTCAACCCCCAGATCCTTCTTTCTGCGGGTGCGGGAACTGGATGCTGGACATGTTGATGATCGCCGTACCCTGCATAGTCCCCTTTCGGCGCGTTCTCTGTGCCTATTGCTGCTGCATCAGGTTTCGGCGCTACCTCCGGGTATACTGGGTCGACGACTTGTGGCAGATTGTGGCCTTCATACGGCTGCGGCGAGTACTTCCTCGGGTCGGTTTGGTATGCTTGCTCGGGGTAACCGCCCGTCGCGTAGCCATGTTGCCCGTAGTCTGGCTGCGGAGAAGAGGTTTGAGTATGTTCTCCGTGTTGTTGCTGTGCTACCTCGAGGGTGCTGTAGTCATAATTCGGGTACTGCTGGCGGTTGTCCATCGCGAATGTCACGGTCACGGTAGTATCACGTAGCCGCGATCTGGCGGCAGGAGTAGCAACCAGATTCTACCGGTGGAGGAGATAAATTGGAGAAAGGAACAGGAGAAAGCATTATGAAACAGATGCAGAGAAAATGGCACACCAGCACTGGCAACGGGACTCCTCGTTCTCGCTTGGCAATTCGTGTGACCTTCCAATGCCTGC
This sequence comes from Coniochaeta hoffmannii, assembly GCA_030052785.1. NCBI lineage: Eukaryota > Fungi > Ascomycota > Sordariomycetes > Coniochaetales > Coniochaetaceae > Coniochaeta > Coniochaeta hoffmannii. The sequence continues at coordinate 26,576 of JANBVN010000133.1, read as the reverse complement.
CCTGCCTGCCAATGCTGTATGAGATGACGGCTTTGCTTGATACCACCCAGGGCCACATTTGAGGGTGAGAACTAACGCAGGCGCTGTAACGATGTAACCCGAAAGGTCCTAATTAACACCGACTGGGCCTCGAGACCAGCATGAATTGGTAGATCTGCTCTGGGCGCAGTGACCAGGGCTGCGATCCTTCAACGTTCAGCGCCGCGATTGTCAGTGCGAACCGAGATGCTAGCGGGCGTTTCATTGGATGCAGTCCCGCCAGCAAAATAAGGATCCGAGCTGCGCAGCCACACCCCTGGATAGAACTGGCAGGGCTATTTATTGCGCAGCCTGAATCGAAGGGTCACGGACCAGCGTTCCTGGAAATACAGCGTGCGACGGACAAGACTTGGGACTGAAGAAACTGAGCAAGGACTCGCGAAGGTATATATGCAGAGCGCCACTTGTTGCTGGCTTTGGGAAGGAATCCCAGCAGGTCGGTCAAGTCTGTGCAGCACATGGTGCGGTGACAAGGACGTGCTCATTGCGGCTATGGTTTTTAGCTCGTCTGAGACCGTAGCATCGACAAGCCCTCAGGCACCAATCCACGCCGCCATCATGCGCCATGGCAGGTGCAGTCAGCCCATTTGCCACTGCGCGCTTCCTAAACGCCATGCACGCTACTTAGGCGCGGTCGCAACTGACTTTGCTCGAGCAGTGTCCATAAGCCTCCTCGAGGAACTTGTGCAAGGTGCGGATGGGTCAGGCAGACGAGGGGAAGACTAGGGATGTGGCCAGGCTGTCTTATTGTTGGACAGGTTGACATCGGGGAATGGTCGTTAGAGTATGCTGCGTAACGACTGATGTAGAGCGCATTGAGCCGGGCAAAGCCGGCGCATGTCCCCATGGGCGGGGAAGTCCGGACTTAGGGCAGACATCCCGACATATCGTGGCGCTGACAATCGCCCGTTACACCAGACCCAGGCCCCTGACTCGAGAGGGTAGCAGGCTCATATAACCTGCTGAACAAGCTCCAGGACATCGAAGAACGCTTCCCTCGCAGTGTCCACAGTTTTCAGCCCCAGGCCGAGGACCAGCGTCCTCTTCTCCTCGGGATCCCTCAAGGTCAGATGGCTGGCGAGTTGGGCGGCATAGAGATGTCCGATCGTCTCCCGGTCTTCGCTGCCGGCACCGAGCAGTGTGGTCGGCGTGAGGTGACTGGCGGGAAGAGCGCTGAAGCCCGCACCGGGGAGGGCCATATCCACGGATGCTGCAGACGGAGCTGAGAGTGGTACTTGGACCTGCGACATTGAGCATGTGACACACGATGAGAACCTGACCAAGTAACGAACCCATTGAGCCAGCCGACCGTCTTGTGAGACGGTGACCACGATCTTGTCTGAGAAGCTTATCGAGCTGACTTCGGTCTCGACGCCGTTGACTAGGCCGTTTGCATGTTTCGAGGGAGCCGGAAAGGCTTCTTGCCTTTGATCCATTCCGGACTGTGATATGTAGGCCACTTTTGAGTGAGCAACAGGCTGGCAGCACTGTCGCTGAATGCTGCTGATGCTGAAGCACTGTTGCTTCCTCACCCACTCGGCTGTTCTGCCAGCGGGATCGCAGCGGAGACACTCCCAAAAAGCGCGGACGCCAAGGCCGGGTAGTGGGCCCATCGCCCCGCGCTAAGCCCAAGGGTCCCCCATTTTCTGCCAGGCGGTCAGAATTTATTCTTCATCGAAGAGCTCACTCCACGAGGTAGATCACCATGAAATCAGCAGCAAACTACTTAGGGGGAACTCTAGATAAACATCGTCAAAATGCCGAAAAAGTTCGTCCCACGACAGAGGAAGCATAAGGTTTTGGCTCGTCAAAAAGCGCAGAGCAAAGGGAATGAGGCCGAGCAACAACAGGACCCAAACGCTCTGGAAATCCTCCCGGCTGAGCAGTCGGAGGTGAAGAAGCAGGCCGCCCAACTCAGGGCGCAGCTGAACCAGGATGGCGTCAAAGTGAGCAGCAAAAAGGCCAAGCGGCTGGAGAAGTACATCGAGAACAAGCTCAAGAAGGACGAAAATCGGGAGCTGTTGCAGAAACTTGCTGCCAACAAGGTTGATACCAGTTTGTTCTCAAGCAGTCGAGCCCTTGGTCAGGGGAAGGAGACCAAGAGGGAGGCTATGAGCCGGGTGTTGCGGGAGCGTGAGGCCGGTTTGGCGGACGAAGAGGAGGCGAAAGCGCTGCTATATGAGGAGCGGGAGGAAGCCGAAAGCGAACCGAATGAGGATGAGGATGCCAAACTAGCGCCTGAATTCAAGGGGAAGGGGATCGAAAAGCAGGATGCCGACACGAGTCAAGCGCCGGCGAAGACTCCCTTGGTTGCCGTTGGTGCTGGTCTGAAGCGGCCCCTGGAAACAGACGAGTCCGGAAGGCCCGTTATCGCAAAGAGACAGAAGCGAGGTGGTGTGAAAACCAAGATCTCGCTTCGCCAACCGGAGCGTGTTGAGTCAGAGTCGGACTCATTTGAAGGCTTCAGCAGCGATGACGACAATGATATGAAGACGGACAGCTCTCAAGACGACGAATCCGAAGACAACGCTTCGGAGGAAGACGACGGGATTGAGGGAAGCTCTTCGGAAGAAGACGCATCAGAAGATGCACGGTCCGAAGACGATGAGGATGAGGACGATGAGGATGAGGACGATGAGGAAGCGAAAACGAAGAGGAAAGAGAAGTCGTCTGCATTCAAGGCTTGGGCAACTCAGCAACGAAACGAGTCACTTGGATTTAAGCCGACGACTGGCCCGTCAATACTGGAGATACCCAAGCCAGCAAACTTCAAACCCCGGCCTGCAGAGCAGGACCCTTTGCCATTGGAACTACAACCTGGCAAGAACACTGAGCGGAAAGCTTTCGGAGTCGCTGTGACAAGGGATCCGGACATCCAGGCCGCTCGCCTGAACTTGCCCGTTGTCGCCGAAGAGCAGAAGATCATGGAGGCAATTCACAACAACGACATCGTTGTCATCTGCGGTGCCACTGGTTCGGGAAAGACCACACAGGTGCCGCAGTTCCTCTTCGAAGCCGGGTACGGCTCACCAGACGGACCGACACCCGGAATGATTGGCGTGACACAGCCGAGACGAGTTGCCGCTGTCAGTATGGCGAAGAGAGTGGGCGTGGAGCTTGGAGATCACGGCAAGAAGGTTGCGTATCAAATCCGCTTCGAGGGAACAGTGGACGCGCAGACGGCTGTCAAGTTCATGACGGATGGTGTGCTTCTCCGTGAGGTCGCTCAAGACATCGCTTTGAAGAAGTACTCTGCCATCATTGTCGACGAAGCGCACGAGAGGAGCGTCAACACGGACATCCTGATCGGTATGCTCAGCCGCGTGATCAAGCTCCGGGCTGAGCTTGCAAAGGAACATGCTTCGGTCAAACCGCTGAAGCTGATCATCATGTCGGCCACTCTGCGTATAGACGACATGACGAAGAACCCGGTTCTTTTCTCGACACCACCGCCAGTCATCGAGGTCGAAGGCCGGCAACATCCCGTCACAATACACTTCGCCCGGAGGACACGGCACGACTATGTCGAGGAGGCGTTCCGCAAGATCAGCCGTGGCCACAAGAAGCTGCCGCCGGGAGGATTCCTGGTCTTCCTCACCGGACAAAACGAGATCGTGGAGCTGAGCAAGAAGCTTAAGGCGCAGTTCGGCGGCCCAAGTGCTACTGGCGGGCCCAAGGTGCGGATATCGGCCAACGAGGCTCCAGTCGAGGTTGAAGACATCGACTTTGGAGATTACGATGATCGAAATGCCGCAGACATGGATGATGACGATGCTATGTCGATTGATGGGGACGCCGAGGGTGACGAGCACGATCCGGCAGAGTTCGACATAGAAGAAGAGGGAGGGACCGGGCCGTTGAAGATGCAGATATTGCCCCTGTACTCGCTGCTCCCGACAAAAGACCAGATGAAAGTGTTTGAGCCGCCACCAGAAGGCTATCGCCAAGTCATCATAGCGACTAACGTGGCCGAGACGAGCCTGACGATACCCGGCATCCGGTACGTCTTTGACTGCGGCAGGTCCAAGGAACGCCGTTACGACCCGCTCAGCGGCGTGCAAAGCTTCGAGATCGGCTGGATCAGCAAGGCGAGCGCCAACCAGCGGTCGGGTCGTGCCGGTCGTACAGGACCAGGCCACTGCTACCGGCTCTACTCCTCGGCCGTCTACGAGCGCGACCTGCCCCAGTTTGCGGACCCCGAGCTCCTCCGCATGCCCATCGAAGGCGTCGTCCTCCAGCTCAAGGCCATGAACCTACAACACGTGGTCAACTTCCCCTTCCCGACACCACCAGACCGACAAGCCCTCGCCAAAGCCGAGAGACTCCTCTCGTACCTCCAAGCAGTGTCCTCCGGCGGCCAGGTGACGCAGATCGGCCAGACCATGTCCATTTTCCCGCTCTCCCCGCGCTTCGCCCGGATCCTCCTCGTCGGCCACCTGCACGACTGCCTCCCCTACACCATCGCCCTCGTCGCCGGCCTGTCGGCGCCCGAGGTCTTCATCCCGGAGCACCAAGCCATCCCCAAACTCGCCGAGAAGGCCGAGGGCGAGGAATTCTCCTTCCGCACAAACGCCGACGTCATCGCCGAGACGGCCCAGGCCAACGTCCGCAAGGCCTACAACATGGCGCACAAGAACTTCTGCTTCCTCGACGACCGGTCCGACGCCATCAAGCTGCTGCAGGCCGTGGGCGAGTTCGCGCACGAGCCGACCGAGGCCTGGTGCGAGGCCCACTTCGTGCGGTTCAAGACGCTGCGCGAGATCCAGCAGCTGCGGCGCCAGCTCGTCGACCTGCTGCGGACCAACATTCCCGGTTTCGCCAACCTCAAGTCGGATGATAAGCTCGACCCGCCTAGCCCGAAGCAGGTGCAAGCCCTGAAGCAGATGGTTGCCGCCGGGTTTATAGACCAGGTCGCCATCCGCGCCGATAAAGCGCCCGTCCCTCCCCCCGACCTCCGCAAGCCCCGCCGCGCCATCGACGTGCCCTACCTGCCCCTCGTCCCGCTGGAGGGCGCCTCCGACCCCTCCGAGGGGCTGGTGTACATCCACCCCTCCTCCCCCTTGGCGCACCTGAGCGTCGACGAGTGCCCGGACTACGTGGTCTACTCGTACCTCCAGCGGGCCGGCGCCGGCAACGTCGTTCTGTCTGACGATGAGAAGCGGCCCAAGACGAGGATGCACGCGCTCACCGACGTGACGGGCGGGCAGCTGGCGGCGCTGGCCAAGGGGACGCCGCTGATGGGGTACGGGAAGCCGATCAAGGAGGTGAAGGGGAGCGAGGGGGAGGGGGGCAGGACGAGGGAGGTGTGGGTCGTGCCGTATCTGAGGGCCGAGGGGGTCGGGGGGATGGGGTGGCCGCTGCCGGCTAGGAAGGTGAGGCAGAGGAAGGTGCCCGGGAAAGGGTGGGTTGTGGAGTGATTGGGGACCGTTGGGTTAGCAGGGAAGTGAGCGATGGATGGAGGTGTATAGGAGTTGTATGTCTGGGGCTGTGGAATGCAGGTGGCCTACTGTTGGCAACTCAAGTAGTCGGTACTCTTGTGATGTGCTAGACTACCTCAAGACAGCCAGATTCCCATAGCCCGGAGGCTGCGGTCTGTGTCCAGAAACTACATGTTTGGCAAAGTCGATTGAGCCATTCATAATCCCCTTGGCACACCCAATGCCCTATTCGGTCCTACTAGGTACTGCATAACGCGTCCTCGCCTCAGGTTCTCCGCTCAGATTCGCATTGCTTCTCGATACGACGTTGTTCCTCCAGCATCTCCTCCTTACGCCTGAAGTGGGCTTTTATCGAGTCGTCGATTCGAATGAGTCTATCTCTCCCTGAGTGGTACCATGGGCAACCGGCTCGAAACAGGTCTCGTTGCATCCTGTCATAGGGATCGCACTCTCGGCAGACGGCATGCCAACCCCGTGTCGATGCACGATACAGACGCAAGGCCTCATTGATATGGCAGTCCAGGTGCCTGATGGTGCCACGGTATTGGCCCGCAGCGGGTAGCGGGTAGATTCTTGCCTCGGTCAGGGCTGTGACGAAACTCTCCACGACGGCGGCTAGGTCAGACTTGAGCTCTTGGCAGCTTTGTTGGCTTTTGCCCGTTGTGATGTCTTCGATGAATGTCCCGAGAGGACGCAGACGGCCTTCGAGAGCTTCGCCCGCCACGTCTCGAACTGCTCTACCCGTTGTTAGTCAAGGAAGACGTCATGTACTCGGAAAGATGATTACACGTACCCAGGCCAATGCGCCTCAGAATCTGGCTTCCCTCTCCCTTCGGGTCGTACAAGGGCATTCTGTGGCTAAAGACGTTGCACAGATGAAGCTCATCTTCTTGCTCGAGGTTAGACCCGTCCCCTTCAACACGACGTTTTGGATAATCCGCGGTACAGCATCCGCCTGAAGACGCGCGAGCCCCTGGCTAGGGCTCTGGAGCAGACGATCATCGAGGGCTTGTCGTCGCCTGTGCCTACCTCGAGTCGTAGGTCGCCGTCTTCATCGAAAACCATGGACTCGTGCGCCATGGTTGGTGTCTGTTCGGTCAAGGTTGTTGATTCTTGGGATGTTGCGTTTGGGATAGAGGAAAAATTCTCTGGAGCGAAGGTTTCTAAATACGTGGAGAGCCGTAGCCGTGACATGAGTCTGGCACGGACCACAAGCATTTCGCTTGCCCAAGTTTACTTAACGGAAAATATGAGGTGGAACAAAGGGCCTCCTCTAAGGTGAAGGTGTCGGATGGTGAATGAGCTGTGAATCGTGAATTACCCAGAGTTACCTCAATGAGTCCAGATTCCAGTCTATAGCGGTCATAGCCTGTTCTCACCTTGAACTGGTCGTTAGCCGCTTCCAACTTTTCATGTCCCCTGTTCTCAAACGACACCACAGCACAATGACGGTGAGTAGATTCAACCAAAACGAGCCCAATGACGATGCTCGACCCCGAAGGTGACCTCTTTCTTAAACTCTCATATGATGAGATCCCGCACAAGGTCTGTTCCATGGCTAAGACGGACTTCAACGGTCAGCCAAGGAAGGCATGTGTTCAGAAGCGCTGGAGGAATCCGACTTGGGTTACTTCCGAAGTCATGTTTAGGGAGTCCGCGTCATTAAAAGAGCAATAGAAGTCACGGTCAGAGCTAGGCGAAGGCGGATCTCATGATGGCTACCTATCCGAGAGCGCATAACGTGCCTAAACCTATCTTATAAGGGAGCCTAACCTGTCCAATCGCCTGTAATGAATGTGTGACATCAAGTCCTGAGCAGAGTACCTGGGCCTCCGGGATATCCGAAGGTCGCGTCCATGGCCGTGGACACTTGACCGCCATGTCTATCCCGTCAGTTCTGGCTCCATGGCACAGTTGGAGTCTTCGACTTCCCGAGTCTACCTCCTTTTTCTGCCGACTGATACCCTCACATCCTGCTCCTTGTCCTGCTACTTTACAGCCACTCTTATGCCGGACTTCTCCCGCTGACGCTTGAGGTGCGAAATGTGTGACAATTTCAGCTTGATGGATGGCCTTTGGTAGAAGATAGTGTCGACCATATCCAGCAGCTTCTCCAAGGGGGTGCACACTGGGCACTTGTGAGACCACTGTTGGCTCGACACCTCAAAGAGCACACGGGCTTTGTGGACCCGGCGATGGAGGTCGCTGATGTCGCCACGCTATGGGACAAGAGACATTTCAGTGACCAGGTCGGATGCTGGGAGCAACGAGACGTGAGAGAACGCCTCTTGCAGCTCCCTGCACACCGGCGCCATGTCCAAACGTGGGCCCGTGCAGTGCCGCTGCGTAGTCCCGTCGCTGATGGCATCGACAAACTGTCCAAGTTGGAAGCGGATGGACTTGATGACCTCTCCACGCTTGTTGGCAAAGCTGTTTCCTATTCATAGTGGTGAGCTGGCTGGCCTCTGATTCCTCAATTTCTTGATACACATACCCAAGTCTAGAAATGAGAGCAACTGGTTCGTCTCCCCCGGAGGGTCATCCAACGGCATTAGAGAGCCTGTATGGTCGTGAATGCAGAGAGCGTACTCGGGCTTTGGCCCATTTCCAAGGATATCGAAGTGGTGGTTGCTGGGATAGGGTGTGTCGTGAAACTGGTGTTGCAGCGGATTGTCGATGTCATCAGATGTGTCGAGGTACCTCCCTTGCAGCGGATTGTAGGGGATTCTCGACAAGGTGTGTCTGGATTTGTCAAGCACAGGATAGGCGTGCGATTCCACAGCCAGCAAGACGAGGTCCAACTCCGCCTTCAATTTTTCCTCGTCGCCGAAAACCCACGCCACCCAAATGCGGCCGCCGTGCCATCTTGGTGTGTCTTGTGGATATCTTGTGTAGAAATCATCTAACATTGCCCTGGTATTACCCCCATATCGCCAGGGTTCTACACGATCTGGCTCCTTCGGCCTCCTCTGCTCATGAGCCCAGAGCTTCGAGAGCCAACCATCTGCCCAGGGACTGAGAACATGGACCATGTCGTACTTGTCAGCCATGACGGCAACATGGTATAGTATATCGGTAACCGGGGTGGGGCTGTGCGTCGTCAACTTCTCCGCATGCTTCTCGATGTCTTTGTGGATCTTGTTGAAGCTGCCGTGCACAATGTCCATGATGATCCTCAGACCGTCGACGTGATCCGAGTCCTCGGGGAGCTTGACAACCCACTCGCCGTGGGCCGGTCTGGCTTCTGCATACGTGTCGGACAGCATGGGCTTGAAGACCGGCGACGCTCTGACCAGTGCTCTGGAGCAGACCAGGAATGAGATCTGTCCATGCACCTCATCGGCAGTTCCGATGTCGAGTCGTAGGTCGCCGTTATCGTCAAACACAATTGTTTGATCTGGCGTCTTGGGACCGCTTGTCCGATCCATGGTTGAATCGATGTTTTTAGTTGTCCCGTTAGAAATGCAGTGATGCCCAAGCTTTGGGAATATGCCTTTGGCCGGGACACCGGTGATACGGACTATAGCAAATAGCTATGGAGAGAACAGATGTTTTCTGACTGATCGAAGAGACCTGTGAATGTTGTCGGTTGGGAAGAGGTGGGGGATGAGGGATCGACACAGGCTGGAGGACTACGGTGCTGAGTCAAGTCTCTGTTCCGCCTTCCCCGTTGACGTAAACTACTTCATATCAGAAAGAGCCAACAGGTCTGGGTGACCGTAACGACCTCCGGTGGATGTGCAGTCGAACTATTGCGGGCAGCGGAATTTCCCATTCAAGTTATAGGACCTGATACCGGCGAAGACTGCCTGTAAAGGATGCCCCCTTGATGGGGCAGGTCTAACATGACCACGCTGGATGATTAATACATCACGTTCCCGACTTCCAGGTTGGGAGTGCATCCCATTTGACAGCTAGTTGAGCCGAGATACACACGCGACTGCGACCAGTAAGCACATCTCCAACAGCAACGCTGTGTTCAGGTACCAACGCAGCTAGCTCACTTACACGCAGCGGAGCCATGATGGAAACTGGTGTTAGATACTATGGCACCCATCTGCGTGAAGGAAAGATGGACGTGTCGAACATTTCTAATCTAGAGACTATGCACGCAATACAGGTTGCCGTGTGCCCCTGAATAACTTCTTGTATTCGATTGAACACGGAAGCCCAACGGGGTCTGAGCCAAGTGAACTAGCTCATTGAAGCCGTCGAACGCTCGTCAAGGCAGACCAAGTCCAGCTGCCTGCAAACTTATCCGCATAAAACTACCATGACAGAGAGGCCAGAGGATGTCCTCGATCCCTGGAAAGCATCGATAACGCAGCAAAGTCAGGTAAACAACGTCCATCAATGCCCTCTTCCCAACGGCTTCCCTGAAAATCACTGTGCGAGACCTCTCCAGAACGACTTGGAGGAGACGAAGTAAAAAAAAGAGTGGAGCTTCAGGACTTGCGACTGCCTTGGCGAGAGTGAAGAATTAGCACACAGTTACGGCTTCTGAAGCACAGAGAGAGACCTACTATGCCATACTAGGAATGTCTTCTGTCGCCCCCTTAATCTTGTTTCCTATGCGGATTGATCCCTGACTTCCGCCTCTGGCGCCTGAGATGAGCTTTTTGTGAGTCGCTGAGTTGCAGAACGTCGTATTCGCGCATAATCTTCCGGCCCTTCCATTCAGCTCTGCTGAAGAAACAAAGTAGATCTCTGTCCCAGGAGAAGCCAGAATTCCACGGTTGATAGAGCCTGACAAATTCTGACGCCATCTGTTCAATGTTGTTATTGAGTTCCAGAACAGATCCCCTATACGCCTCTGGCGCTGGTAGTGGGCTGAGACCAACATGGGCCAGGGCCTGGAAGAAATGGCTCTGTAAACTAGCTATGTCTCCCGAATGATCATGCGAGAACCTTGACTCTCGGCACTTCCATCTCCCAGCTACAGCTGCGTTCTGAGCCACTTTAAACACCCTGATCATGGCCTTGACCAGCTCCAGTCGTTTACCCTCCAAGTCGAGCTGTTCTGTTCGGCTGACGGTTAGATAATGTCTTGTTTATGCATTAGTAATTCAGCACTGTAAATCACACTTACCAAAACCAATGTCGCTCAGAATATGGCGGTCATCATCGCTGAAAAGGCTCTGATGACCCCGGGGATGAGCAAACCGTAGTACGCGGCCAGCCCAGCTCTCGCGTATGGATATGGAGACAACGAGCCTGTGTAGTTCGTGGAGGGTTACTGTTTCGTCCCCAAACACCCAAGCAGCCCGAAGAAGGTCGCTGTGCCAGTGTTTGTCGGCCAGTATGTCGCGATGTCTGAATTTGCCGCTCTTCAGCCATGACTCTGCCCAAGGAGAGAAGACTACGAGCATATCATACTTGTCGGCCATAATTGCTACGGCCGATAGAAGCTCTAAGGCCGCGTTGTCATCACGCTCGTCCTCCGTGTGTTTGAAGATGTTGTTCTCTATTCTGTGGATATTGCCGTGAATGATGTCCAGAAGGATGTGAAGGCCATAAGCCCTGTCGCCTGGAAGCCGGACAACCCAATCTCCTTGAGCAGGCTTAGCTTCGGGACCACCGCCGTAGAGCATGGTGTCAAACACAGTCGAAGCCCGTGCCAGGACCCGGGAATAGACGGTGAATGAATAAGTGCCGCCGACAATGAGTCGCAGATCCCCGCGGCTATCGAAGATGACCTCATCCGGCATCTTGCCGTAGATCAACTTCAAGGAGTCCGACCTCTTGCGTTTGCGTGACGACATTCTCTTGGCGGTTGAGACGAGGAAGATGTTGGGATTGGGTCAAGGGAGAAGACTGTCTTGAAAGCCGTTAGGGAGTGATAGGCGGGTTATCAAGATGAGAGGAAGATGAGGAAGGAACAGGCTGAGGCAGGACGTGAGGACGACCGGACACGACCACAGTGCTGGTCTTTGGCTCAGACTCAAAAGCGCAGAGATGGCTTGCCCAGGTTCAAGTTTCCTGACAAGCGAAAGTTGAGTCGTGGTTGGGGAAGTTGGCAGCAGACAGAGAAAGTGAGATGGGGAGGAGGAAGTGAACTGTAACTGAGCTTGGTGCCCCAAAGTGAGCGAAATGAGATACCTTACGCCGTATGCTCTGTTTCCAGCCACAGCGGGCGAAAAGCAAAACCAAGGTAACGTACCTTATCTAGGGGAAGCTACGGGTCTCTTCAAGAAACTTTAGCTAATGTTAGCGCCGGGTGAAGATTTGCGGTGGAAACCAAGTCACAGAGAGCAGGTGTGACCAGTGAGCTTATAAACCACATGCGAGCAAGGTACCAGGCAAGGTAGGTAGGGCTATGAAGAAACTACCAAATCGACCGCTACGGTATAGCATAAGCTGCAATCAAGTCTTCCCGGAGCCCATTGCCCTTGCATCTGTCCATGTATTTCAAGAGAAGACCCGTCTATTCGTACTCTGAAGGGGTTACCACTCTGCCCTGATCTTCGACTTCTGCCTCTGGCGCTCGAGATGAGCCTTTTGCGAGTCGGTCAGAGGAACAATTGGCACTCGATCTTCCCGCCCATCGTTGTAGAACAACGTGGTAATTTCTGCCATGGCTTCAGAAATGTCAAGACAGGTGCACAACTCTTCGAAATATCTGCCCACATCCTCCAAGCCCTCATAGAAGAGGTAGTTGATACTGTCCCAGAATGTGTCCGGCTCGACCCACAGGTCGGGTCGATGCCTGTCTTCTCGAAAGCCTGTGCCAGAAGATCTGAAACCAGGACTCCATGCCGCCCCGATCGGCATAGGCAGCATTGAGCATCCGCCATTGCCTTGTCATGGAGTGACTTGATCGGCTGCATCAGTACTTTGAAGAATTGTGATCGGGTGCTTTCAATCTGCTCTATTTCTCATTTTGCCAGTCAGCAAAGTCCTCCTGATTGTAAAGGTGTCATATACATACCGGAACTTAGGAACCGTAGCACTTGGTTTCGGTCACCTGCAGGATCGTAAAGTGGGAACAAAGAGGATCGAGCTAGGTAGTATGTTTGTCGGATCAATGTTTACATCACAATGGCCGTGTCTTGCTCTCATCGTGCCATGCCCGGCCTTTATTCCCCCCTTGTGGAAATCTCCTCGACGCCCATCACTCCTGTCCATTGGTTCCGATGAAAGGGGCATGATTGACGCTTCGCTATTGTACATAAATGTCATGGCCTGGCCTGGCCTGAGTTGTGGTACTAATCACTCTTTCAGTGCAAAACTGTCGAGAACGATCTGCCACTATTCCACGCTGCGTTTCTGGATCCCAGCTCCAGATTCCGTTCCACTTCCATGATCTGGTCTTCCTTTCGAGATCCCTCTCCTCGCCACATGGTTTTTCCCTTCAGCCCACACTTCTGCCTCTGACGTTCCAGGCGCTCCAACTCCGACTTCCGGAGCGCGACTGAGGACCGGTTCTCAAAGACTCTGTCGACCTCCCTCGTGAGGTCATCCATGTCCAGCCAGTCGGTATCATATTCGTAAGGGAGAAAGAATATCCCGTGAAAGTAGTTGCGCACGTTTCTCATCTGCGTATAGAACTCGACCACACTGCCGCGGTAGTCCTCCGCCTCGGGAGTCGTACCACTGGGGAGGAAGTCGCCCAGAGTCTTCGGCTCTGTGACTGGGGGGAATCGGAGGAAAAGTCCCTGATACCCGTGTCTGACAGAATGGTAGACCACCTTGCACCGCAAGACCGTGCCGTAGTATAGAATGTGCGTCCCACCGGTGAGTTCCTTGCACTCCACAGGCCGATTCAAGAATAAGACAACAGGCTCGAGAAGGGATCGAAGGGTCTGGAGTCGCGTCATGAGGATATCTTCTGCTCAGCGCGAGATTAGCTCTCTGCTTCTGACCTGCAAGAAGCAGTAAGGTACCTGGGTGAGGGAAAAGCCATACCCGAAAAATCTAGGAGATCGAGTATTGCGTTCTTCTCTCCAGGGCCACAGAGCGAGATGCAGCGACCTTGGCAATCAGTGAAGCAGACACCGTGAAGTTGATTGTCATTTGGCTTGTGCTGTCCAGCGCGAGGGTAAACACTCGATCCCTCATCGTTCGGTATGTCGTCATCTTGGTCGAAGATCCAAGCGCGAACCGCAACCGCATCCAGCCCGGCTCTAAGTAGCCTTTCGTCGCCGAATACCCATGCTATCCAGGTAAGCTGTCCGTGGAAGTGCGCTTCTGCGTCGGTTGCGTAGAATGCATGTGATTTTTCATTCCATGTGTTGATCCACGGCCGAACAACGTCCACCATATCGTACTTGTCGGTCATGCGAGCGATCTCGTAGAGAAGGTCATATTCTGAGGACTTCCGCATGCCAGTAGGCTTGTCTGAGTCCAGGATTACGGGAACCCCGGCGAAGTTGGCGTGGATGATGTCCATAAGGATGCGAAAGCCATGCGGATGGTCGTCGGGGAGGTGGACGACCCATTCCCCATCGGCTGAAGGTCTGGATTCAGCGAAAGGACCAAACAACATGGTTTTGAATATCGGGGATCTCCTGGCGAGCGCCTTGGAGCAGACGATGAAGCTGACTGGCTCGTCGCGGTGATTCGCTCCTACCTCGAGTCGCAGGTCTCCGACGTTGTCGATTACCGTCTCAGACGGCGTAGCTTGGCGAATGAAGTCACTTTCATGCTGTCGAGCCGCAATGCGTGGCTGAAAGGCAGCTCTGAGGACGCGGCCCTTCTCTTCGTGATCTCGGTTTTTGAGGAACATGGTAGATTAATCGCTCGGTTGCTCAAAGGATGGTGACGGACAAGGGCAAGACCTTTCCCATCACGGATTCCCAGATCTCGGTAATGTATGAGAGAAGTCTACTGTGGGTAGCCAGCAAGAGTTGTGAAGTTGCTAAGGCTACCCGTTACTCTTGACCAGGCACTGTTGTCTGACTTTGACGCTGAGTGATTCGAAAGAGGGTAGCTTTTACTGGAATCCCCCATTCATCAACTCTCTTTGCACCAGCTGCTCCACCAGCTCAGAAGCTTGGTAGATAGGTAGGCGGGTGTCTATTCACTCAGCAATGTCTTTTATGGGTGGAAACAGGGGACAAGAGAGCCTCGAAGCTGATATAGCTGCTATGCCTTCGGTATCCTTATCGAGGTCAACGTCAGAGGGAGAATTCCGGTATCCACATGTAATGTGACTGAAGGGTGAGGACAAGTATTCAGCCCAGGCAAAGGACGGAGCTAGTGGACAAAGAGCCAGACAAGGGGCAATCACTAAGACCGTAGCCCTGGACTGTGTCTATTTTCTACCCAACACCTTTATAAGTAAGCGGTCCAAACATGTTTCGAGTCCCGGGACAGTCAACAAGTCATTCGATAAGATGGAGGAAGTACGGCCTGCTCTCCTCTAACCCTCTCGTCTACGGCCAACGTCAGTTTCTGGATAGTCTAAGAAATGTATATTGCTGCTACTCCATGCTTCATCGACGCCTTGCTACCTCCCAGTCCTTCTACCCATCATCCGAGACTCAACGATTGTATTACTAGCCGACATCATCCTTATTGACTGCCCACACTGCGTCAAGTCATCCTCAGTAAAAGTGCTCATGCTGCCTTCTAACGCTCAATATACGTCTCACTCAAGTGCAGTCATATATGTGAAGCGTGCATCCAATTGGAAGGTAGATCCCCGGCAGGCTTCTTGCCATCATGCGACAACTTGCTCCCCGACTTCTCCCGTTGACTCTTGACTCTAGTTTGTCGATTTGTTCATAGAGCTCTGCCAAACTCTGCTTGTAGTCATTGGAGAGGGGCGGGAAGAGCCCCAGGCCGTCAACCAAGTGGCCAAAGTCATGTGTGAATACAAACTTGTTAAGGCCCGGGGCTCCGGGACCAAAGTGGGCAGTGGTCACATTGCGGATGAGCTCGGCGATGAGCCCTCTACCTTCGTCCAGCCGCTTGAGATGGATTTGCTCTAGAACTAGTTGCCATTCCTGGTTGAACTACAATGCCCCTACTAGTAACTACCAATCATGTTCTCAGTGATAGACATACCTGCGGCGTCGAGGATAGCGAGAATCTTCATGTCGCCTCCGGAGTTGTATAGTCGGCTCTCAGGATTGCCGTCTTGACTGGCGAGACACCTAAAGCAAAGACAGCCAATGTTCAAGGTCTGGTGTATTTCCTCCCCTCGTGTAATTACCCACTGTTAGCATCTCAAGAACAAGCCTCGTCCTTGTATATTCATATTCATATTTGGTCTGCTGTATCACGCTGGAGGTATATAGATTGACAGTCACACGCCCTCAGAGACGCACGCTGGCCCCATGGTTGAGGCCAGCATACCTTAGGCAATGGCCAAACTCTTGAGATGCGCGGCTTACGTTATACAAAGGAAGAGAAACACTTAATAGGTTGCCTTCATGGAATACTACATTCTAATGCAAAGCGTCTGTTGTTACTGTGACCTGTTGGAGCGAAAACCATGATTGATCCGGAACGAAGCAGGTTTCCTACACCTTCGCATGTCAAACCATTCTCAAGATCCCCGGGTATCAAGGTTCTGCTACACACACTATCATACATCCCTTTCCACTAGCTCAGCACCCTACAGTACAAAGTTGACCAACTTGCCGCTCTTGACGACCCTCACCGTCTTCGCAGACCGCACATCGTCTCCCAGCTTCGCCCGCGCCTGCTCCGTCTTCAGCACCTCGCCCACGACCCAGTCCCTCAACTCGTCTCCCTCCATCCCGTCCGGCGCGGTGGGGATCTCGACGACGAGCTTCATCTTGCCGTTGACCTGGACCGCGCAGTTCTGCTTCCTAGGCTGGAGTATTCCTAGCGTTCCGTCCGTGACGGGGAAGGATGCCTCGCCAAAGACCGACTCCGAACTGGGGTGAAGCAGGGCCCAGCACTCCTCCGAGAAGGCAGGCGTTATCGGTGCTGCCATGCGGATGAGAGCCGACAGCGCGTCGCGGAGTACGACTGTGCTGGCTCTGCCGAGGTTGGAGTGGATGGTGTTGGTGAGGATCATCAGGTCCGACACCACCGTGTTGAGCGCGTACACCTTCTCGTATGACGCCGTGACGGAGTCGATCGTTTTCTGCACCTCGCGCCACACAGCTGCGTCGGCGTCCAGCTCAGCTGCGTCTTCGCTACTCAGCTGGCTCCGCTGAGCGATACATTTCTGCAGGTGCTCCTTGGCAGACGACTCCGCAGTGGTGTCAGAAGCAGCCTTCCCCACCTTGATAACGAGATCGTGGATCCTGTGCAGCCACCTCGTCACACCAGAGATCTTGTCCTCGTCCCAGTTGAGGGTATCTCCTACGGCAGCCTGGAAGATCATGTGCGCCCTGGTAGCATCGGCTCCATGCCGGGCGATGAAGTCCGTGGGATCGACGCCGTTGTACTTGCTCTTGGACATCTTCTCGAAGCTGACATTGGGCCGCTCGCCGGTGGCGATAATGACCGGATTGGAGGAGTCGCTGGCATCAACCTCCTCCGGCTTCAGGAACCGTCCGTTGGTCGGGCTGGTATACGTCTTGCCCTGGACCATGCCCTGAGTGATGAGCCTCCTGAACGGTTCGTGCAGACCCTCCTGCTTGTCCCCGGACACTAGTGGGCTCTTCATCAGGAACTTGTAGATGAACCGCGCATAAAGCAGGTGCAAGATAGCATGCTCTATTCCCCCAATGTACAGATCCACGGGCAGGAACTGCTTCACCTTGTCCGCCGAGAAGGGCTGGTTCTCGTTGTGCGCATCGATGAAGCGCATGTAGTACCAGCTCGAGTCGACAAAGGTGTCCATGGTGTCTGTGTCTCTCTTCGCGGCCCCTCCGCACTTTGGACACGAAGTGTTGACCCATTCATCATGAGACTCGAGCGGGTTCCCAGCTTTGCCCTCCGCCCAGTGGTCGTCCACCTCCGGTAGCCTGACGGGCAGCTGCTCATCAGGCACCGGAACCGCCCCGCAAGATTCGCAGTGCACGATAGGAATGGGGGCACCCCAATACCGCTGCCGGCTGATAAGCCAATCCCGCAGCCGCCATTTCTCGATAGCCTTGGCGAGGCCGGCGTTCTCCAACATGGCCACCATCATCTTGCTCGCCTCGGTCGACGACTTGCCCTTGTAGGGTCCACTATGAGCGGTCATAATGCCGTGGTCGACATAGGGCTCGTTCAACATCGCGGTTGTGGACTCGTCGTCCGACGCGGAGAGCACCACCCGGACCGGCTCGTCGTAGTGGTGCTCCTTCCAGAACGCGTGGTCGCGCACATCATGTCCCGGCACACCCATAACCGCTCCCTCGCCGTAGTCACCCAGCACGTACGGTGCCACATACACCGGGATGGACTGCTTGGTCTCATCCGGCGTCGAGTCATGATACGCCAGCGGATTGATAGCCCGTATATGAGGCAGTATATATCCGACCTTCGAATCAGGCGGCAGGCCCGGTATCGTATCCAGGAAAGCCTGCAGCTCCGGATCCCGCGCCGCCAACTTGGCCACAATCGGATGCGTCGAGGCTAGGGCCAGGTACTGCACGCCAAACAGCGTGTCCGGTCGCGTCGTGTACACCTCTACATGGGCGCCGACGTCGTGCTGGAACGCCAAGAGCGGGAACTGGATCAGCGCGCCCGTCGACTTCCCGAGCCAGTTCTTCTGCATAGCCAGCACCCGCTCCGGCCACGCGTCTCCCTCAGACAGCTTGTCGAGCCCCGCCAGCAGCTCCTCCCTGAACTCGGAGATGCGCAGGAACCACTGCTTCAGCCTCCTCTTCTCCACCTTGGCGCCGCTCCGCCACGAGCACCCGTTTGCGTCGACCTGCTCGTTGGCCAGCACCGTCTTATCGACGGGATCGTAGTTGACCTCTGCTTCCGCCTGGTACGCCAGCCCCCTCTCGTGCAGCATGAGGAAGATCTTCTGCGTGTGCTTGTAGAACTCCGGGTCGCAGGTGGCGATCTCGTTCCCCCAGTCCCAGCTGCCGTTCATAGCTCCGAGCTGCTCCTTCATCCGCTCGATGTTGCCCCTCGTCCAGACGGCCGGGTTGATCCCCCGCTCGATGGCGGCGTTCTCGGCCGGTAACCCAAAAGCGTCCCAGCCCATGGGCAGGAGGACGTGGTTGCCCTGCAGGGTGCGGAAGCGGGCCATCACGTCGGCGATGGTGTAGACGCGCAGGTGGCCCATGTGCAGGAAGCCCGACGGGTACGGGAACATGGGGAGGATGTACATGCTCTTGTCGTCCGCGGATGGGGTCGAAGGCGGTCGGGAGGTTCGCAGGGACTGCCATTTTTGCTGCCATTTTTTGTCGAGGGAGGGGAGGTCGAGGTGTGTCGTGGCGAAGCATCGTCGACTGCTGAGAGCTTGGTAGCAAGATTTAACAGCGAAGGTAGAGGTTAGGCCCTGCCTACAAGAGCGCGAGATGCTCGATGTAGGCAGCCGAGTCTGGGCTATGAGCCTTCCATAGATGAGCTGCATTGCGAATGCATTCTACACTGTGTGCCTGCGACTATGCAAAGGTCGAGATCTGAAGCTCGGTTAAGTTGGGTTGTCATGAGATATGCAGGTGGATGCAGCGATAAGCTTATCGGGAAGCTCGTGCTTGGCTGCTTGCAGTGTGCCTGCCAAGACTTTTCCTTGAGCCACATGGTGGCACCCCTGACCCCTGTTCTCTTTGGACGACAAGCCTACATTTCCAGGCACGCTGACATGTACGGTGCTAATACATCGAGCACTGGTATTTAGACGAGGGTAGCAAGCATATACATAGGTATGTACACCCCTCAAAGCATGCGCCTACCCATGCATTGTACAGGTATTCAGCCGATCGCCGTCCGCTCATGACAGGACCAGCGCACAGAGGACCCAACAGCTTCCTTCCGAATCCTAGGCATCATCATTGTTTACTCCAGAACTTCCACCAAGGCCTGTCCCGCCCCTCCCTATGCCCCCTTTCCCGCTTCACCACCTGATCCCTCCCCCTTATCCTCCAGAAATACACTGGTACCCCCGCGATAACAAACGTCACAACCGTCAGCGTCTGCAACGGCTGCGCAAACACCGCCCTGCTCAACAGAAACAGACTGACACAGCAGAAGATAATCGGTGTCGTGATCCACGTCTTGTAGGGCCGTTCCAGGTTCGGTTCTCGCACCCGCAGCACGATGAGCCCCAGCACGGTGATGAAGTAAAAGGTATACCCCGCCACGCCGTAGAACGTCAGCAGCGTCCCGAACTCGCCGACCAGAACATAAGCGGCGGTCAGTAGACCATTGAGCACCAGGGCGGGCACAGGGGTGAAGAACAGGCCCATCTCTTCATCCCCTACAAGCCGGGCGATGATCTTCGATATCCTGCTGCGCGTGCGAAGTGTGTTCGTGCTCGACAGTGTCGATAGCGGCTGTTCGGCGCCAAACCCCGTGCCGAGCCGGCCAAAGAAGGCAGGGATGTAGCCCTCCTTGCCGGCTACGTAGACGAGACGGGAGGAGGTAAAGGTGCTGCTGTTCAGGGCGCCGAAGCAGGAAGCGCTGACGATTAGAGCCAGGATGAGGGAGCCGACCGGCCCGAAGACCTTGGAGCCGAACATGACCGCCACCGTGTTGGTAGAGTTGATCGCATCTAGAGGTAAGACGAGGAAGTAGGCTACGTTGGCGAGGATGTAGCTGATTATCACGAGCGGCATTGCCGTGTGGATCACCCGCGGGAGATCGCGTGACGGGTTCCGAAACTCGCCCACGACGTAGTTTGTCTGTGTCCATGTCAGTTTGGTGCGCAATAAGTAAAAAGCTCAGAGAAGGTTCCTCACGTTATCCCACCCATCATACGCCCACAGCCCAGCGTACAGCGCCACCGCCCAAGCAGAAGCATCGACCTTCGTCCCCTCGAACCACGCATGCGTCTTCCAATCCAGGTTTGGCTTCCCCGCAAACGAGTAGCCCGTGGCAGCCACCACGATGCCGGTAACCGTAACTCCGAGCAATGCGATGAACTTCATAAACATGAGCAGGTCGTTCACCCTGGTCCCTAACCGCGTCGATACGCAGTTCATAAAGGTCACCAGCAACAACCCCACGAGCGCCACGCTCTTGTTGATCCAGGGGTTGATCGTCTCCGCCTCGGCCCCGATGACCGCCCTGACCAAGTACTCGCCCATGATAATGGCGATGATGGCCGCGCTGCCCGGCTTAAGGACCAGCACCGCCACCCACGTGAAGAGAAACCCGGCCATCTCGCCGAAGATCTTGGAGAGGTACACCTGCGCGCCGCCGTTGAGCGGTATCGCGCCACCCAGCTCGGCGTAGCTGGCCGCGCCCGTCCATGCGAGGATGCCGGCCACCACCCATATTATCAAGGCCGCGCCCGGTGATCCGGCATTGATGTTGACTTGGCTGGGCGAGGAGAAGATGCCCGACCCGATGATCAGGCCGACGATGAGCGACAGCCCGTTAAGGTACGTCAGCGTCTTGTGTTTCTCCAGGGAACCCGCCGCACCGCCCAGCAGTCCGCCTCCCCTGCCAGCCGCCGTCGGCGCCCCTATTGGCGCATACCCGCCTGCGCCTGCCGCGGACGAGGATAAGGGAAAGAGATTCGCGGCGAAGTCGAAGGTCGAGGAGACGGAGTATGACCGGCCGTGGTTGGGTCGCGATCCTTGAGCAGCGGGGTTGGAGCTATCGAGTGGATCATCGCGGTCGAGGGAGGCTTTGCGGGAGGAGGATATGCTGGGCCGCGAGTCGGTCTCGGATGTGTCTGCGCCGGGACTGGAGGAGGCCAGGGAGGCGAGCTCGAGGGAGTCGCGGGCGTGTGGTTGGAGGGAGGAAGAGTAGAGGGGCGGCATTGGGTCGTGCAGGAGGGGTCCTGCTGCCCTTTCAGTAGCTGCTTCAGGCCGGATGAAGGTCCGGTCTATACTCGTGGATTGGCCGATGTTTGGCAGAGCATGTCTAGAGCAACGTCGTCCGAGGTTTGTTGGTTGCCTTGCTTTTTCTCGAGTGAGAACAGGAAGATAATGAGCTGAGCAAAACGGCCCTATAACGTCGAATGGGCGAGAATGACAAAGAGATAAAGGGGGTTGAAGTTGTGCTGCGGATTCCATGAAAGGCCCAAATCAATTACAGCCATTGACGTTGCGCTGGCGATTGGAGGATGTGGAGTTCAAACTTACTACGGCCCGTGCACACTGCCAATTGCCTTGGCGTTAACCAAGTCCCGCTGAAAAGTTTTACCCCACATTAAAGTTTCGCTGCGATAAGACGCTGATCAGTTACCTTATCCTTCGTCATTTACCACCACACACACTACCACCGCTCGGAAGAACAGTACAGCAAATATGTCGACCACTACACCTAGCACGAAACGGCGGAAGGTCTCCAAGGATGATGCCGAAGCACCGAAGCTAAAAAGCAAAGATAAGGCGGAGAAGCCACAACGACAACCATCGCCGTCGCCGTCCGCCTCGGAGGACGATAACGAGTCTGCCGCAGAAGACGTGCAAGAGGTTCAGCAAGATGGGGAGCAGGGTCCCCAAAAGACATTCAAGGATTTGGTACGATAGCCTGCCGTCGGGGGTGTTCCCAATCCGAAGCTAACAGCAGCATAGGGTATCGTCGACTCCCTCTGCGAAGCCTGCACCGCACTGGGCTACAAATACCCCACACCCATCCAAGTAGAGTCCATACCCCTCGCACTCCAGAACCGCGACCTCATCGCCCTCGCCGAGACGGGTTCCGGAAAGACCGCCGCCTTCGCCCTCCCCATCCTACAGTCCCTCCTCGAGAAGCCTCAACCCCTCTTCGGCCTCGTCCTGGCCCCGACCCGCGAACTAGCCACCCAGATCGGCCAGGCCTTCGAGGCCCTCGGCTCCCTCATAAACCTGCGCTGCGCCGTCGTCATCGGCGGTCTAGACATGGTCTCGCAGGCCATCGCCCTAGGCAAGAAACCGCACATCGTCGTAGCCACCCCGGGCCGACTGCTCGACCACCTCGAGAAGACGAAGGGCTTCTCCCTGCGCACGCTGAAATACGTGGTCATGGACGAGGCCGACCGCCTGCTGGACATGGACTTCGGCCCCATCCTCGAGAAGATCCTGAAGTTCCTCCCGCGCGAGCGCAGGACCTACCTCTTCTCGGCCACTATGTCCTCCAAGGTCGAGTCCCTCCAGCGCGCCTGCCTGCGCGACCCCTTACGCGTCAGCGTCAGCACAAACAAGTACCAGACGGTGTCCACCCTCCTCCAGAACTACGTTTTCATCCCCCACGCCCACAAGGACACCTACCTCGTCTACCTGATCAACGAGTTCGCCGGCAAGACGGCCATCGTCTTCACCCGCACCGTCTACGAGACCCAGAGGATAGCCATCCTCCTGCGCACCCTCGGCTTCGGCGCCATCCCCTTGCACGGGCAGCTGTCGCAGTCGAACCGCCTGGGGGCCCTCAACAAGTTCAAGGCCGGCACCCGCAACGTCCTCGTGGCGACCGACGTCGCGGCCCGCGGCCTCGACATCCCATCGGTCGACCTCGTCGTCAACTACGACCTGCCCCAGGACAGCAAGACGTACGTGCACCGCGTCGGCCGCACGGCGCGCGCCGGCAAGTCGGGCCACGCCGTCACGCTCGTGACGCAGTACGACATCGAGATCTGGCTGCGGATCGAGGCCGCGCTGGGCAAGAAGCTGGGCGAGTACGCGACCGAGAAGGAGGAGGTCATGGTGTTCAAGACGAGGGTGGAAGAGGCGCAGAGGCACGCGCGGGTGGAGATGAAGAAGGTGCTCGAGTCGCAGGAGAAGAAGAAGCGGCCGGGCGTGGGCGGCGGGAAGAGGAGGGCTGACCATATGGATGCCGAGGAGGGCTAGCTATGTCATGGGGAAGGGGAAGGGGAGGGAGAATGGGAGAGATTGACAAGTGGTATAAAGTAATGCGAGCTATATTGATGTTTATGCGTGGCTCATGATACAGCTTCATTTCAACGTACAATTGACCTGGTGTCGATGCAATAGATAGCGTTCGTTGACTTCTAGTGTACACATGCGTAACGGACAAAATGCAAAAAACAAACCAAAAAAAAAAAAAAAAAAAAAAACCGAAACACGACCGTCGTGAGCAGGATTTGAACCTACGCAGGCGAACCCATGAGATATCGAATAACCAGATATTCAAGTCTCACTCCTTAACCACTCGGACATCACGACTGGGTTCCTGACATGTGCGGGTGCAACGGTATATGTGGGGCTCGGTTCAGCGAGGACCTGATAGGAGCACTCCGTCGGTTGCACTAGTCGGAGCGGAAGACGGAGGTTATCGTTAAAGTAATTAATAGAAGAATACACGTGTACTTTTCGGAACTGTGAAGAATGACTATCGATAGCAACGCCAAGGCCTCTCACTGTTCAAAGCACGTATCTCTACTAGGGCTGCGACTCGCACAGATCGTGCCATGTGCCTACTTCAATTCCCGAGGACAAGTCCACATCCTCACCCGGATGGAGTACAATACGTATCAGGTTGGGAACTTTGCTAACATTAGTATCGCGGTTCGGAACTCCGCTGAAGTCGAGCCTGTACACTCCCCTCTTAGCCGAGATGTACAACTCCATCGCCGAGAGTCTCGATATATCAACCACAGGTTGCATTTGGACGTGGGCGCCCCGTCTGGTGCCTTCCAGCCGGAGCTCATGCAAACCATCTCGCTGGTCCAGGAACAAGCTCACGCCATTTCTTTGGCCAAGCGGCCCTCCCTGCGCATGGCCGCAAGGAAAGTTATGTGGAAGGTACTGCAGTCAAACGGTAACACAAGTTGCACCTGGCAGCGCATCGAGGAGTTCTGCAACGCTTCTCACTACCTTTGCCTCACAACTGTCACTCCTTATCCTCTTGGTATGCACGCTACTGATCCCCCCCCAATCCCAGCTCAAGCGGCCAACTCTCCCAGGCCTCCCACCACCCCCTCCCGTCGCCCTTATCAGGCCAAATGTGCCTCCACACTTCGACAACCCAACCGCGCTTATCCAGCGACTTCTGGGTCTCGTGATCCACGCCGCGGGCTCTCCTCTGCCTCCCCCTGTCACACCATCCCGGAGGCGTGCGCATGTGGACGCACTGGCAGACATGCGGGTGGCACAGCTGGCGCACGCGGAGCACGTGTCGGGCGTCGTCCCTCACGTCCCGGCCGACGAGCCACCTGCGCGCCAGGGCGTCGTTGAGGTAAGGACCCAGCACCTCGTGGGGCGTGTAGTACCGCTGGTACTGCGGGAAGCCCCTGCCGTTGCACGCCGCGACATCGAGCTGTTCCAGCGGTAGCACCTCTCGCACTTGTCCTTCTTCCTGGTCGATGTTCCTCTTGGCGCCGTCAATGACCGCGAAGATGGAGCGCGCCAGCGCCTCGTCGACGGCGCTGTTGACGAACACGTCGAGAAGGTGGCCCCGGCGGTAAGGGTGGAAGTTCGGCGGTAAAACCCTGCGGTTCGGTGCGATATTTAAATTAACCGGAACCCCCGCGGTATTGCCATCGCACAGGTACTGCGCGGCCCAGGAATCGAACCACGGCTCGACGGACGTGTCCCGGGCAATGGCGTTCCCGTCTTCGTCGACGACGTCGACCAGCGGGGGCGGGGAGGCGTCGAGGGTGAGCCGCAATTGTCGCAGCCGGGGCAGTCGGCCCAGAGCATGGTAAAGTGCGACCTCAGCCGCGTTGCCTCGAGAACGCCTCGTCTCGACGGCCAGCTCCTCCAGGAGGGGGCAGAGGGTCGCGAGCTTGTGGATGTGGTCGCAGACCAGCGGATCAGCGCCCTGGACGGGGTACGTGAAGACCTGGAGCTTTCGCAGGTTAGGGCTCAGGCCCGGCACGACGGACACGGTGCGACTCCATGCAGTGAGAGCTGGAGCGTGGTTAACCGAGGGAGGTTGCGCATGAAGTCTAGAGCTGATATCCAGTAGCTTGGCGGCATTGAGACCTTGGTACAGGTGAGCGCAAGAGTAACTAGCGACGGGAAGCTCTCGGGGTCCGGCAAAGTGTTGTGGTTGACGGGCGAGGTGAGCTTGAGGATGCGAAGGGCTGAGAAGTCGTCCAAGGGTATCCTATATATAACTAGAAAGTGTGAGAAAGGCTCGACAGGGTCCCAGTCGCGTGCTCCCCTGTCTAACTCAACGTGCTCCAGCACGCCCTTAGTTGGACTCTGCCAGGGGCCGTTATTGTCCTCCCGGTTATGCCGAAGTGCAATCTCACGCGAAGAAGGCCAAACGAAGATGTTTTTCAGGTTAGGAGCATAACGTCTCGCCAAGGCCCTGCCTACTCGGTCGCTGACGTGGTCGAGGTCGCCGATGCTATAGAGGGAGGGGGACGTGACGAGAGCACGCTCGTAGTCCCCATCCGGATCTCTCAGATGGAAGTTGAAGTGATGGAGGCGGCAGCGTGGCAGCTCGTGTAGAGTCTCAATAAGAGTGATGGGAAACACGGCAGCGCAGGCATAGAAGATATCGTTAAGGCCGCCCATTTGCTGGACGAGATGAACCAGCGACTGCCAGTCATCGTCTTGTACTGGAGCGGACCCAGATGGTGTCGCGCCGTACCAGTTGTGATAGAGGTCGAAACAGCTCTGAAAGTGTGCCGGGTCGTCATCTCGTCCACAAGGCTCCAAAGCTAGGTATGGATTGTCTGGCATCTCGGGTTCCAAGTCTGCCGAGTAGAGGATCAGTCGGCGTACGTAGGCGAAGGCATCGCTGCGCCGCAACATGGCGTCCCATTTCTGCACTTCAGTATGCAGTCGCTGTCGCTCTTCATTGTCGCCTAGGGTTATCCTGACGGTCCGGAAGAGGAATCGGCTGGAGATGCCATAGTGGTGCTTGTTAGTCTGCGCAAAGTCGAGGAGACTGGGCGGGTGCGAGGCATCGAGGCGTTCTGCAATGCCGGCGACGATTTCGGCTGGGCAGGCCTCCAGAGTCGCAGCCATATCGAGAACCTATGTCTAAGAGCTGCATACCGGCAAATGCTGACATTTATACCTGTGCCATAGTCTAGTTGAAGGTAATGTAGCCTAAAACACGCTGGAACAAGGTCGTATCTAGTTGAGCATTGCATGTGGTTGATGTGGAGGACAGAACCCGGGTGTAAAATTCCCACTAGAACGGAGGTGCAAACTCTACCCTTCTTTCCCC
>JANBVN010000132.1:78475-89628 GCA_030052785.1 Coniochaeta hoffmannii | reverse complement strand
GAAAGGGCATTCGAGGATGATTCTTGATTGTGCTTGGGCGCTGGTAATGGAGGGGATGAGGGTGTTTGCTACGGCTGTCAGGGCTTGTTGGAGCTCGGCTACGTCGGTCGGGAGGGCTTTCAGCTGCTCGTTTTCGGAGGTGAGGTCTGCTGCTTTGGCTTGGAGGGCGGCGAGCTCGGACTTGGAGGTGGCATCGGCTTCTTTGAGCTTCTCGATCTCGGACTCTTGCTCTGCTGTCTTGGTCTTGAGGGAGTCGAGCTCTGACGTGAGGGTGTCTCGTTCGTGGGTAAGCGCTCCGGAGAGGGTGACCTGGGCGGCCTTCTCCATGTCGAGCGTCTCGTACTTGCTGTTGGACTCTTCGATGCTCGTCTCCAGTGCCTTCACTTGTTCCTCGAGCTTGTCCTTGTCGGCGGCCATGGCATCCAGTTGGGACTTGAGCTCGTCCTTCTCGCCACCGACCGCTTCGGCTTGCGATTTCACGTCTCCCAACTGCGCCTCAAGTCCTTCAATGCGTGCCTCGAGGTCCTTCTTCTGTCCTTGAAGAGTCTCAACCTCGGCGTTCACCTCTTCGTTCTCGCTTGATGCAGCTTCGAGATCGGATTTTAAGCCGGCGAGGTCCGCGTCTTGGGACTCGATCCGACCTTGCAGGTCTTTCTTCTCCTCCTCCAGGGCCTGTACTTGGGCGTTGAGCTCTGTCTTCTCCCCGTCCAATGCTGCGACCTTCTCTTCCAGCTCCTTCTCAGCCGTCTCAAGGCCCTCGACCTTGGCGTTGAGGCCGGTTTTCTCCTCCTCGAGAACCGCAATCCGGCTCTTCAGCTCCTCTTTATCTGCCTCGAGTCCCTCAACCTGCGACCGAAGCGCTTTCTTATCCTCCTCTAACCCCTCAATTGTGGTCTTTAGTCCGGCAATCTCCTCTCCCAGACCTGCCTTTTCCGCCTCTAGCACCTTCACCCGCTCAGCGAGCATCTCCCCCTCAACCTTCAACGTCCCATTCTCCTTGACAACATCGGCATACCGCATCTCATGCGTAGCCTTCTCCGTCCCCAGCGTCTCGACCTTGATCTCCAGCGTCTCCTTCATCATCTCCAGCCCCGCAACCCGCTCGACAAAGTACACCTCCTGGCCCCTCTTCTCGTCTCCGAGCTGCAGCAGCTCCTTCTCCGCCTTCCCGCCGCGGTACTCGGCCTCCTCGAGCGCCTTCCTCAGCCCGTCCCGCTCGGCCTGCACGTCGACCAGGATCTTTGACGCGTCCGTGAACCGGGCCCTGAGCTCGCCCAGCTCGCGGAGCAGCTCGTCGCGCTCCTCGAGCTGGCGGTGCGCGTCGGCGAGCTGGGACGTCTTGGCGGCGAGCTGGCGCGCCGTCTCGTCGACCGTGTGGGAGAGGTCGTCGATGGTGCGTTCCTGGTCGTCGAGGTCGCGGGAGAGGTTCTCGCGGAGTTCTTTCTCGTGGTCGCGGATGCGCTCGGCGGCGTCCTTGGCATCTTGGAGGGAGGCGAGGCGGATGAGGGTGGTCTCCAGTTCTTTGCTGGATGCGGTTTGTTGGTTGTGGAGGGCGTCGGTTTCGGACTTAAGTTGCTCGATTTTGTCGAGGAGGACGTCCTCTGCCCTGGGGCGGCGGGATTCGGTTGGTAGGGGGGCTGGGACGGGGAGGGGTTGACGCTGTTCTTGGTGGCGCGGTGTGGATGCTTCGCTTGTGCGACGGCTGTGCTTCCGAGTGATGTCCGACTGTCGGTCTGGTCTTGGAGGCTGGGCTGCGGCTAGGAAGTCTTGTGATGCTCTGGGCTCCTGAGGTCGAGCATTTCGCTGTTGGGGTGGCGGCACCGAGGCAGTCCTCGAGTAGTGAACGGACGACTCGAGAGGCTCTGAGAACTGAACGGTCGACTCTCGGGACGAGAACTGCGTAGAAGCTTCCCTCGGGTTGAATCCCACTCTGGCGGACGACTCTCGCGGGCGGAGATATTCAAGGGGCTGCTCTCGTGGCGCCGGTTGTCCAAGTGTCTGGGACAGACTCGGCCGATGTGCCGTCCTGTTATTCCCGGAACCTTTCCCCAGGCCCGTCAACTCTTCGTCGGATGCGACCGTGGTGGCCTGCGTGCTCGTCGACAGCTCCGAGGAACTGTACTCTGAGTCTGACTCCGGGCTACGAGGCGACCGACGCCGATGATCGAGAAGATCATCTGTCGACAAGCCCTGCGACTGCGACCTCTTGCGGACGTTGTAGGTCTGTCGAGACGGAGCGAGTCTTGCGGCAGGGTAGAAGACGGTCGGTCGCCTCAGTATTGATGGTGGGGCGGCAGCAGCCACCGAGGCGGTGGTACCAGGTGCCCTGCCTCGACCCCCAATGTCTGATCCTGAGCCTACGTCGGGCTCGTTCGAGATGGCCGACATGTTGTCGAAGCTGCGGCGCTGCGGCCGGAGCATGCGCGGCCCTGTCTTGTCCACCTCTGGAAGGCTATCTCTGTGGCCTCGCCCCCTCATGGTGGCGTTCTGGTTGAGGTAGGCCATGGTGCTGTGGCTGTTCTGGCTGCTATCCTGTGATGTTGCGGTGGCTGGTGGGCCGCGGTATTGTTGTTGAGTCTTGGTGGTGGTGTTTTGCGGTGTGTTTATGGCGATGGAGTGCGTGTTTGGCTCACGCTGCGTCGTGGACCTGAACTGCAGCGACATTGTGACGGCTTTGCTGGTCTTTCGAGCTAATGTGGCCGAAGTGGGTGGAAGTTCCAGTCTGTTATTGAGTAGGCGATGGTGTGATATCTCATTGTCCGTTCAGTTTAGGTTAGATGTTAAGGAGATGAGTTGAGCTCGGAGTGCAGGTAGCCGGTGGAGTACGGTATTGCACTGGTGTTACCTGTTTTGGGTGGACGATATACAACAACAAGACGGCGCAGATTGCAACTACAGGTGAACACTGGTAATAAGGAGCCCATGTTTTGGTGCTGCTGTCGTATGTTTGAGTCACCTTCTCACTCTAAACAAGCCAGATTGGTGCAACGGGATGCGCCTGGGCTGCATTAGGTTCCGATATTTTGGCCCGTGGTTGGGTAGTGACCCATTTGGGCAGCAACGACGGACGCAGCGCCGGTAGGGCAACGACGTCACTGGCTGGCCATTTCGGGCACCGACATGCAAAAATTCTGACCACCACCCATCAAAATCTCCATGTCTCGGCCAAAACAAGGACTGAGGCCGTTCATATATACAATGATTGGGCGCCTTCAACTCCTGTTGAGGCTTACCTTAGGTTGGGATCTTGGCTGAGGCTCTGCGGGGGTTGCAGCCCGATCGCCGACTAGCTGCGGGACCCTTACCGGAAACTGGACGCACGCATCGCGGCAAGCCACATTGCCCAGGTGCGTTAGGTCTCTGCTAAGCGCTGCGTCTTTGTGGTGGGTGGTCTTGCAATACCGCAACGAGCCGCGACACGTGGCCCTTGAAGCCCCAAGCTGGAAGACTGGACGGCGGAATCGACAGATCTCCTGATACCCTGAGAATGAGAGCACTAAGCTTTGCGTTTCAATACATATGTGATGCCGTGGCGACATCCCTCAAGCACCGTCTCGCTTCCATGTTTGTGGTGAGGATGACGACGGCAGGCTAGTAGTGCCGTGAGACCATCTGTGTGTGCGGACAGACGCCGAAGAGCCATATACGTCATGTATTACCTTACTTCGATCTTCGTATCACAGGACTGGAATCTCGGAACATGCGATATGGCAGGCACTCTGACACGAAGTCACCATCCGTCCATTTTTGATGCCCTGGCTGGACGTTGGGTGTAAGTCCTGCTGTTTGAACATAGGGGCCATGAAGTCGCGAAGTGAAAGTACAGTACATACAGAGCATTCAAGATTGCCGTCTTCCTCCCAAGATACGAACCACCCTACCCACTCAGCAACCGCTCGTCTTAACACTAGCAGTAGCACAAACCGTCCCCGTTGGCCCAGACCCGGTCTTGCTCGGCTCGCTCCCATCGCTCACCCCCTTGTACTCCCAGCACAGGCTCGAGTCCTTGACGCACGAGTCCGAGATGGTAGTGCTGTCACCGTAGTTCCCGTTGACCCCGGCCACGACCTTGGCTCCGCTCACATAGATGTTGGTGAAGGTGCTCTTCCGCGCCACCTGCGAGCCGCAGTTGCCGCACGAGCGGTAGACCTTGCCGACATTGGTCACGTAGAAGTTCTTGACGGCCACGGTGCCGCCGCCGTTGTGCTGCAGGACCTTGTCGTCGGCGTTGCGGGCGCCGCCGCCGTTGACGTAGCTGGTGCCCGAGGACTGCTTGAAGGTCGCGGCGTCTTCGCAGACGTCGGTCCACCAGCTGTTCTGCCTGTTAGGGTCGCGAAGGACGTACAGGGAAGAGGTAGTGGACTTACACGTTGTTGAGGGTACAGGACCCCTTGCAGTGCACGCCCTCGCCGTTGTTAGGGCCGATGATGACGTTGCTGAGCGTGGCGCCGGACTCGAGGATGAAGACGGCGTCGGCGTCGCCGCCCTCGGACTGGTCGTTGCAGGTCGAGGGGCTGCGGTCCCACTGGTACATGGCCCCGTCGAAGGTGGCGCCCGCGGCGATTGTCTTGACGGCTGCTAGGGCGGTGGTGCCGGAGGATTTCGGGAAGGCGGTCTGCAGGTTGGTGTTGGTCGTTGCTGCTGAGGCTAGGGCCGCAGTCGCTAGGATGATGACAATGCGAGACATCTTGGCGGTGGTGATAGTTGCTATGGAGAGGTTGGAGTCCTGTGCTGTGACAGAGACATGCGTTGTTCGGGTGACATGCTCGTCCTATATAGAAGTTGGACAGTGGGGGTCTCATCCGCTGCTAATCAACAACACCTAGCGCCGTGCCATTCAGGGATCGTGTCGGGGCCATATGATCCATCAATGAGATTCGGCCTCGTGAATCATACTCCTGATCACCTATCCCGGTTCATCCAAGATCCGCCAAACCACGGGGAAGTGCATAGGCCCGCCGTCGATCCGCCCGAGGATTATCAGACGAGAACGGGATACTAATGGCGCGGCTAACCAGCACAAACCAGGTTGCCCGACATCTCCTACCTGCTCCATACCGGAGTCGCGGACTCAACAGGCCTGGGTCACCACCCGTCGCAGTCGAATTCGCACGAATCGGAAGCGGCAATGGCATGAGGGGTTGGAATTCCTGAACTCACCGTCGTAGTCCCTGCAGCTTTCTACTGGGATCTGGCAACCAGGTCAGCGGCGGTTATGCATGAAACACGGTGGTGGATATCCTAGCGGAGGACTGTCTTGGCAATCGGGCCATGGTGTCACGTAGAGATCGGGACTCAACGGTCAACCCCGATTCGGAAGTCTTGGCATCGGAGGCTGTCCAGCTTGTTACACCGTTGGTGGATCTATACCTCCTGTTGCTCTCGGGCAGCATCGTATTTCGACGCCGCTTTGATTTGCAAAGGAAACCTGTTCCGGGTGGGGAGGCATCTGAATCGCATCCTCGTGCAAGACGTCTCCGTGAAGCTGCGTCAATTGTGCACCATCTCCACGAAGCTAGGCGACAAGCGAACCACGACCTCGCCGGCTTCAGCATCCAGGAACCACAGGAGAGAGGGGAAGCTTCTCCCTTCTCGTTTCCCAGCGCAAGGCAGCCAAGCACCAGGACCGTCGCGGCCGCAACGAGGAGATACACCCTCCGCATCCCCTCCACAACGGTATCCAGCACCTCCGCCATCATCTCTGGCCTCAGCGTCGGAAAGAAAGCCCTCCAAACCACAGCAACAGCAGCACCCACCTCATCCTTCGATATCGCCCGGCCAGGGACCTAGCTCAACCTCCTGTTAACGCCATTAGCAAACACACTATTCGCAATCGCCAGCCACATGTTAGTCTCCCCGGTACGTCCCAGTGCAGCGCCTCCTCTGCACCAAGCCAGTACGCAACCGAGAATCCGCCGAGATCTCGGTCTGGCTAAACATGCCGGTGCCGACGCCCAGTAGGGCCAAGGAGGCGTACGCCCACAACTCGTCATCGTCGGACCGCCGGGCGGTGAACGACGTACACCAGCACTCCGCCGGCGGTGTATAGCAGGCTGCCGACTAGGAGTCAGACCATGCACAGCCCGAACCTACTCGATTTTTGCGACTCGCCAGCGCGCCCTGGCGACGAGGGTAACCGCGACACCGAGTAGGATGAGGGAGAGAAGACGCAAAGCCACCTGTTCGGGGCTGTCGCCACACTTGAGCTGGAAGAAGAGCGAGATGAAGTACACGGGGACGAATGCCCCTGTCCCGTCAGCGGCGGTGGTGCAGAAAATGAGGTAGCGTCGTGCGAGGGCACCGGCCGGATAGGATCTCCGTAGGAAGGAAGAGGTTGGCCTTCGTTATTCTGATGCAGAGGCATGGATGGAGAGAATCCCTGACATCTTTGTGTCCTCATCGCACACCCCCGCGAGCTCTGACAACCATTTCCTGTTACAGTAGCGTGGGGTCCCGTCTGGGCACCTTCTCAGCCAGTTTTCTTCCCCAGCTCAGCAAGGAGCCCGGCAGCGGCATCGTCTTTTCCGTGCCTGGTGAAGTATTCAATCAGACCGTCAAGATCCTGCTAAAGCCTGCATTGGCTATGCGCTGTGGCCACTCTTCCGTACGATTCTCTTGTCGAGCAAAGCTGCAACATGCTGCGGAAGGTATCGTTGGCCTCCTGCATCAGCCGATCGACCGCATGCCCTCGAGACCCATAGGCGTCCTCGAGTCTAGAGGGAATTCAACGAAGGATCATCCGACTGCTAATCATGGACGTCGAGGCTCCTACGTCGGGGAGAGTAAGAGACGGCGGATGGCAAACAGCAAGTCACAGCACAAGGTAGTTAGCAGGGGAAAACGGGGATTCGGCAGTCCCTTCGAACCGGAAGCCGTAGTGTATCGAGTCCCCAGGATCAAACAACGGTTCCATTGGCAACTTTGCAAGTAAGTATCTTGCTCGCATAGACGGCAAGTCTTGTCCGTGACGCAGAAAGCTGAAGAGAAAAGTCGAGAAAATGTGTTGAAGAATACTTAGCACCCAAGGAAAGAAGGAAAGAGCGTGTGCCTCGCAGAGGGTACTCTGTGCTCCTTGCGTGTAAAGACGGTGATGTGGATTTTGATGTTGCTGTGCAGAACCTCTTGATGCAGGCATTTCTCGATACCTTCGTGTCGTTTCCAGCGGGTGGCATGAGTAGACTATGCTGATTAGTCAGATCGTAATCGACGACGCGCATGCATAGTTCAGCTGACAAGAGGACCAATGGCAAGGATGTGGCTTGACGGCCATCCCTTTGGCTGCGCGGCCGGCCATGTCAGATTGTGTCAGACAGGTCAGAACTCTGAATCCCTCAAAGTGTTTCTGGTATAAGAAAGAGGTGTCAGCCTCCCCAGGATCAAATCCAAGCTTGCCATCATGTGCAACAACATCGACCTCAGCAAAGCCTCCTCCGACCTGGGACTTCAATATGCCTTCCCCGTCGGTATTTGGCAGCAGCGTCGTGGAGTCCGTCGAGACGGCCGTGGCAGCAGTAGTTGCGGCGGCATATCTTCTGGTATGGCGAGTCGGATGTGATGGGATGAAGACGGCACCAGCGTTGTACTAACTTGAATGTTGCAGGTTACGAAGCCGCGACAGACGATCGAATTCTTCCGTGGCCGTCGAGCTGAAGAATCAAAGGAGAAGCACAGGCGGCTTTACACCTGATAAATACGTGCCCCGGCTGAGCGGTGCGAGTGGGCCTGTTTGTTCTCGGCTCCAGCCGGCGAGAGCCGATGGTTGTCCGGCGCCGGGGTGGGTCTCAGAACCCCCCGCTAGCCTCTAGTCATGCCTTGGCGTCATTGAAATTTTGTGCCTGCAGTGGGCGTTGTGTTGTCTTGGTGGATGGCGATAAACCTCCGGCG
Organism: Coniochaeta hoffmannii; assembly: GCA_030052785.1. Classification (NCBI taxonomy): domain Eukaryota; kingdom Fungi; phylum Ascomycota; class Sordariomycetes; order Coniochaetales; family Coniochaetaceae; genus Coniochaeta; species Coniochaeta hoffmannii. Next base: position 81,744 of record JANBVN010000132.1, on the reverse strand, counting down.
CAATCGCTCACCCAACTGACTCACTTATTGGGAAATTACTGCTGGCTGGCTTAACTCTGTGCTAACACGGATGATCACATTCTTGTGCCTCTGAGTTTGTCCAGCTGTCTTTCTCGTCCTGTTGAGTGCCTGTCGCCACGCGATTGGTTCCTTCCTCCTTCCTGTTATCGTTCTTCTTCGCAAGCGGGATATACTGCGATAAGGCGGTATCGGCAAGCCGCGCGCGTGTGACCATGTCAACCGGAGTTCTGACAGCCTCGGGGGATGCAACGCCCCCTCCACCACAGTACACCACCGGAGACGTGGAGAAGCAGGAGAAGCAGACCGATGTCGTAGATGAGCGGCGGACGAGCGAGTCGAGCGCAACACGACTGCTCAATGAAGTCCTCGCACGAGGCAAGGTCGAGGGCCATGGGATCGTTCCCTTGCCCGTTGAGGATCGCACGGCCACACGCTACTACAATGTCTTCACCATGTGGTTCTCCATGAACACGAACATCCTAGCGTGAGTTACCATCTTCCGTCTTCTCTATATGAGGGACCTTGGTTGACATGGTCTCCAGCGTCACATTCGGCATGCTTGGGCCGGCCTACGGCCTGAACCTCAGAGACTCAGCCCTCGTCATCCTCTTCTTCACCCTGCTCGTGTCCGTCCTCCCAGCCTACCTGGGGACTCTCGGCCCGAAGACCGGCATGCGGCAGATGATCCAGGCCAGGTTCAGCTTCGGCCGCTACCTCGTCTCGATCCCCGTGCTCCTCAACCTCGCCACGCTCACGGGCTTCTGCGTGATAATCTGCGTCATCGGCGGGCAGTGCATCTCGGCCGTGAACAGCAACGTCAGCGCCAACGTCGGTATCGTCATCGTCGCCCTCTGCGCCATGGTCATCTCCTTCTGCGGCTTCAAGATCCTGCACTGGTACGAGATGGTCGCCTGGGCCCCCGCCCTGCTGACCATCGTCATCGCCACCGGCTGCGGCGGTTCCCAGCTGCACATGCAGGTCCAACCCGCCGAGCCCGCCACGGCCGCGGCCGTGCTGTCGTTCGGCATGATCGTCGCCTCGTACATGATCCCCTGGGCCTGCCTGGCCTCCGACTTCACCACGTACTTCAACCCGGCCGCGCCGTCGTGGCGCATCTTCCTCTACGCCTACTTGGGCGTCGTGGTGCCGACGGTTCCCCTGATGACGCTGGGCGCCGCCATAGGCGGGGCCATCCCGTCCGTGCCGAGCTGGGAGGAAGGTTACGGCAGCAACCTCGTCGGCGGTGTGTTGGCCGCAATGCTCCAGCGCGCGGGCGGGTTCGGCAGCTTCGTCGTGGTCGTGCTGGCGCTCACGCTGCTGGGTAACCTGGCTGGGACGATGTACAGCATCACCCTCAACTTCCAGACCCTGGTGCCGTGGCTCACGCATGTGCCGAGGTACGTCTTCTCGGTCGTCGTCACGGCCGTCGTCATCCCGGTGAGCATACGTGCTGCTGTGGACTTCTTCGACAATCTGGAGAACTTCGTTGGTCTGATCGGATACTGGAGTGCTGCGTTTGTGGGCGTCGTCGTCGCCGAGCATTGGGTGTTCAGAAAGGGGGACTGTGCAGAGTACGAGCATGCCGCTTGGAATAACGCGAGGATGCTACCGACTGGCGTCCCTGCGATAGTGGCATGCGTGCTGGCCTTTGGGCTCATTGTGCCGTGCATGGCGCAGATCTGGTTTACCGGGCCCATTGCGAAGACGACTGGAGATATCGGCTTCGAGGTGGCGTTGGTGTTGACGCCTCTTCTCTATGTGCCATTGAGATGGCTGGAGCGCCGATACCTTGGGCGGTGATGGGACATGCGCGCCTCTTTCAACAAGGCTTTTCTGTTTGACTATACACAGCTGTCGCCAGGGAGTTGTAGAATAAGTCACCCCAAGTTTGGATATAGAATCAACCAAGAAAACCCCACATGGCGCGCCCGCACGCTGAATTAGTGCATAAAATGTGTTGAAAAAGCCCGGAGTGAGCCCTCAACGGATCATCACTCCCCCGCTTAGGTCTGGTCTCAGCGACGTGTGCCAGTTGTCCCGGTCTGCTATGGAGCATCACGGTGGGTTTGGACTTCTCCCAGTGATAAAGCGGTAACTTGTGATCAAACGCAGGTCCTTGCTGCGGAACTCTCGCTTGACGCCTTCGATTAGCAGCTGGACCTGCAGCTCGTTCCAGTTGAACACGCGGGAGAAGAGCGCCGGCGTGTGCGAGGCAACCGACATCTGCATATGCATCTGCTCGAACCGGCCCAGCTCCTTGAGCGCCGGGTCCTTGGCCCAGGGTCCGATGGGGATCTGATACAACTACGAGTCAGCCTTCACCAGCGTTCACAAGAAAAGCGAAGGGTCTCACTCTGATCACCCGCTCGGTCACGTCTTCGAACCCGGCGTCTATCATCCACTGCTTGTGCTTCCTCGCTATGTTGATGGGCTTGCCAAACATCCTGCTCGCCTCATCCAGCTTCTCGACCCAGGACTTGGTCCACGTCGCGCGGTCGAAGCTGTCGTCGTCACTGAAGATCCACGCGTCGTACTCCTGCATCTCGCACCACCCGCCCGGCTTCAGGTGCGTGCGCACCTGGCGGTAGAACCGGCCCCAGTCAGCCACCGTGCCGGACAGCGCGCGGCCGTGGACGTAGTCGAACCTCTCGTCGTCGCGGTACGTCCAGTCGTCCTCGTAGTCGTCGACGTGGAAGCGGCAGTTTCCCGGCACCCACTCGGGCTGGATGGGCGACAGGTCGACGCCGAAGACGGACGCGCGCGGGTTCTCGTCGGCCATGTCGATGGCCCAGATGCCGGTGCCGCAGCCGAGGTCCAGTACGCGGAAGTCGGCGGGCCCGTCGCCGAGGCCGCCGGTGGGGGAGGGGATGGAGAGCGGCGCCGCGTAGAGGGCGCCCTGCAGCAGGAGGCGCCAGATGTGGTGCTGCAGGTCGAGGCGCTCCTGCTCGGCCTCGTCGTTGGGGAGCACGTACTGGCCCGAGCGGTAGGCGTGGTAGCGCCGCCCGTTCTCGTACACGTAGTCGGTTATCGACGACGTGACAGACCCAGTGCGCGCCGAACCGGGGAGGGACTCGTAGGCTGAGTCTGCGTCGTTGAATGGGTCGTTTTGCTGTTCACTGGTTAGCGAGATGGAACTGGACCCGTACAACAGTGAAGGAGTAGAGACGCACATCAACCTGTAATGGCGCGTACACGATATCGTCGTGCTCCTCGATGCTCTCCTCTACTTGCTCTGCCTGACTCTCCTC
>JANBVN010000132.1:0-78376 GCA_030052785.1 Coniochaeta hoffmannii | reverse complement strand
CCTGCTCCTGCTCCTGCTCCTGCTCCTGCTCCTGCTCCTGCTCCTGCTCCTGCTCCTGCTCCTGCTCCTGCTCCTGCTCCTGCTGCTGCTCTGGCTGCTGCTCCTCCGGCTCCGGCCTCGGCTCCTGTGGCTGCCGCTCCGGTCGTTCCTCGCGCCCCGCGATGCCGGTCCGCGGCCCGGCCTGCACCACCTCCGGCACCTCAGCGGCAGCGGTGGGATTCACCGGTGCCATGATCCAATGCTGATTTCAGTCGTAGGATGAGGACTAAACCCTTGGCTGCGTGGCAAATGGCAATAAACGTGAGTTTAGCAGCGGCTAGTTCGTCGCTTACCTTACCATAAGGTTGGTGACTTTAGGTTGATGGAGTGCGGGAGAAGCGGGGAAAGCCTACGCGCCCGCAAAGGAAGCGCCCGAAACTTAAAAGCACACTGAGGTGTCACCGCCATTTGCGCCATGTGGGCTGGTGGTCAGTTCTGTCATGTCTGTGAATTTGTATTCGGACTAGGGCCGGGGGGAGGGAACCCCTCTTCTACTGGCAGTGGATGTTTGAGTCTCTTTGATCTATAGGTGCGTATCTTGCTCTTATGGGCTTGCATGCAAGGTCAAAGGTAGTGAGTGGTACCTACGTGGCATATGAAACGGCGAAAACAAAGATGTCAAGATGCAACTGCTTATTTTCTGCATCTCGCTATCGGCGTGGGGGACCCACCGCGACAACCAGCCGGACCATGGCGCCATGCCACGTCTTCGACCCCGATCATCGAGATAAAAGACGGTGAGTATCCATTCCCGGCCTAGCTGCCGTATGCGTAGACCGCAGCCAAAAAAGAGGGGTATCCCGGCGGGAGACACAATTCCTCTCGCAGCTTCCAACCCCTGGCCCTGGACACCGGGGCTGCGCAGCGTGGAATTGAACAAAACTGACCAGTCTCTGAGCGTCAATACAAGATCAAGCCTCGAGAAGAGATGGCGCCACCCTCAGATTCCAACGGCAACGCAAGGAAGCTCCTGGTAGTAGTGGGCGCAACGGGCAACCAAGGCGGATCCGTGTGCCGACGCTTCCTCAAGGACCCGCGGTATGCCGTGCGCGGCCTGACCCGAGACCCAACGTCGGCAGCGGGCCAGGAGCTGGCAGCGCTCGGCGCCGAGGTGGTGCGGGCCGATCTGGACGATGTCAAGTCCCTGGAGGCGGCATTCGCCGGCGCAAACGTCATATTCAGCGTCACCAACTACTGGGAGCCCTTCTTCCGGCCGGACTGCAGGGCCAAGGCGCAGGAAATGGGCGTCACATGTCGGCGGTACGCCTACGATGTCGAGGTCCGCCAGGGGAAGAATATCGCCGACGCGGCGGCGACCGTGGCCGACTCGCTCGACGACAACGGCTTCCTCGCCTCAACGCTAAGCCACGCGACCAGGTGCAGCAACGGCAAGTTCAAGGACCTGTACCACTTCGACGCCAAGGCAGACGTGTTCCCGGATTACGTCGCGGCAGCCCACCCCAAGCTCGCGGCCAAGATGTCGTGCATTCACACGGGCTTCTTCACCACCAGCCACCGCATCCTGCCGGACTCGTACCTGAAGAAAGTCAGTCACTTCCCCTAACCCTACCCCCGGCATGCCACCAAAAGGAAAGAAAGAAAGACCAGCTGAGACTTGCAAGCTCCCCGACGGCACCTTCGAGATGCGCTTCCCCTGCAGCCCGACTAAGCCGGTGCCGCACCTCGACGTCAACGCCGACACGGGCAACTTCGTCTACGCCGTGCACCAGATGCCGCCCGGCAAGGCCTACATGGCCGGCGAGTACCGCACCTGGCCCGAGTGGGCCGAGGCTTGGGGGCGCGCGACGGGCCAGCGCATCGCGTACAGGGAGGTCGCCTTCGACGACATGGTGGCCGGCACGCCTGACCACGATTGTGGAGTCGAGGTGGCGCTCATGTTTAGCTATAGCTCCGATCCGGGCTACGACGGCGGGATGGATCTGTTGAAGGCTGAGGATTTGAGAAAGGTGAGTTCGGGTTCCCAGTCTGTTGCTGTGTCGTTGTACCTTGTTAGAGGAAGGGGCCTTTTCTGACGCTGGAGAGTCACAGGCGGGCATCGACTGCCCAATGCTGACTGTTGAAGAGTCGCTGGCCCGGCAGGACTGGACGGCCATTCTGGGCAAGTGAATGCGTCGACTTGATGTTTAGGGTTATATATGGACCGCCTGCCTGGTCAAACCGTTCGGCTACTTACATGTACATCTGTGTCTAATATGGCCCTTTGCATATATGTGTTTGACTCGTGTTACACACATTCCAGCCGATTGTTTCTGAGAGTGACGCGACCGGAGCATACCGGTGTCGGATCTCGGCTCCCTTATCTATCCACGCCGGTGACGACATTTTCTGCATGGTTGGACGACCTGCCGTGGTACCTGGCGATGTCGCGGCAGAGCTGTCTACCCCGCATATCCAGTGCATACAGTGCATCACCGTCCGCCTACCTTCCCGAACAGTACTAACAATTCCCGTCGATCGACGACAATATCAACCCCTCGTAGCATTATCCGGCATGATAGTACTGCTATCGTGCACAACGAGCTTCCTCAAGCATGCACAGAGTACGAGTGCCAAGCGGCGGCCCGGTTGGGACGCCGGTCGGACGAACAAACTGCCGTCCTTCAACTGATCGCCGCCCTATATAGAGCGGGCGGCTAGCTCTGCTGCTTGCTTGCGCTCCCTCGAGCAAGGTTCTTTGCTGTTGTCCGTACCGCTGCAAGATGTTCTCCTCGCGCAGAGTGGCAGGTGCGCTCCTGGGGTTCACAATCATTGCTCGGCATGCCATTGCGCAATTCCCACCTCCACTCGAGGGCGTAACAGTTCTGAAGTCCAGATTCAATGCAGATATCACGATCAGCTACAAGGAGGTACCATTCCCGATCTTAACGTCGATACGTCCAGGGCGCTGAAGCTAATTCCTCTATAGCCTGGCATCTGCGAGACAACAGAAGGGGTCAAGTCCTACTCGGGCTACATCCACCTACCCCCCGGCACATTGGAAGACCTCGGGGAACCCCAGAACTACTCCATCAACACATTCTTCTGGTTCTTCGAGTCTCGCAAAGATCCGGCCAATGCGCCGCTATCGATATGGATGAACGGCGGGCCAGGGTCGTCGTCGATGCTTGGTCTGCTGGATGAGAACGGTCCCTGTCTTGTGAATCCTGATTCAAACTCGACGACACTAAATCCGTTTTCCTGGAACAATGAAGGTGCGTACACGTCTTGTATCAAGGTGCTGTAACGCTCTGACTTGCTCAGTAAACATGCTATACCTCGATCAACCTGTCCAAGTGGGATTCTCCTACGACTCGCTGACCAACTACACGCTGGATCTCGTCTCGGGTGATATGGACGCTATCGAGGACGGCCATCCCGTTCCGGAGCAGAACTCGACCTTGTTGGTGGGCACAGCTTCCAGCGGAATCACCAACTCCACCTCGCGTGGCACGCGGAATGCGGCAATTGCTCTCTGGCACTTTGCCCAGGTTTGGTTCCAGGAGTTCCCAGGCTACCACCCCAACGACTCGCGCATCAGTCTCGCTACCGAGTCGTACGGCGGTCGCTACGGTCCCGGTTTCACCTCGTTCTTCCAGGAGCAGAATGACAAGATCAGGAACGGGACATGGAAAGGCGACCCAGGTGAACAATTCATCCTGCACCTCGACACCCTGCTCATCATCAACGGATGCATCGACCGCCAAGTGCAGTGGCCCGCCTACCCCACCATGGCATACAACAACACATACGGCCTGCAAACAGTCAACGAGTCCGTCTACAACTCCATGGTCGACGCCTACACCCGGCCGGGCGGCTGCCGCGACCAGATCAACGAGTGCCGCGCCCTCGCGACGGCCTCAGACCCAGACAACACCGGCGCCAACGTCACCGTCAACCGCGTCTGCTCCACGGCCGAGACCTTCTGCACCAACAACATCCGCGACCCGTACATCGAGTTTTCGGGCAGGAACTACTACGACATCGGCCAGCGGGACCCGGACCCTTTCACCTTCCCTTTTTACCAGGGCTGGCTCAACCAACCCCACATCCAGCGCGCCCTCGGGGTGCCCCTCAACTTCACCCAGTCCAGCTTGGCGGTGAGCTCCGCCTTTCGCGCCATCGGTGACTACCCCCGGCCCGGGTGGCTCGAGGACCTCGCCTACCTCCTCGAGAGCGGCGTCAAGGTCGCCCTCGTCTACGGCGATAGGGACTACGCTTGTAACTGGTACGGCGGTGAGGCCGTCAGCCTCGCGATCGATTATACGGGGGCGTCCGAGTTTCGCGCGGCGGGATACGAGGGGATCAAGACGAACGAGAGCTACGAGGGGGGTCAGGTGAGGCAGTATGGGAATTTGTCGTTCTCGAGGGTTTACGAGTCGGGTCACGAGGTGCCGGCTTACCAGCCCGAGACGGCGTACCGGATCTTTATGCGGGCGCTGTTTAATCGGGATATCGCGACGGGGATGGTTGATACGGTGGCTAATGGGTCGTATCGCACCGAGGGGCCGGGGGATACTCTGGCCATTAGGAATGAGCTGCCGGAGCCGGAGGTCATGTTTTGTTATACGAGGGACACGTCGACTTGTAGCGAGGAGCAGGTGGAGAGCCTCAAGAATGGGTCGGCGGTGGTGAGGGATTGGATTATTGTCGATGCCAACTCGACGAAGAGGTTTCCTTTTCTGGGGGGTGGAGGTGGTAACGAGACTACTGGGGCGAATGGGACTGGGACGGGGACGGGGTCGCCGACTGGATCGTCGACTGGGGGTGCGACTCCGTCTACGAATCCGAATGTTGCGGCGGGACTGGCACGGTCGGGTAGTTGGTTGGTGGCATTGTGGTCTTGTATATGCGCTGTCGTGGGTGTTGTTCTATTTCTCTAACTTGGCCAGATACATAGAACATCCAATTCGACATTGCTCAAGAGTCCAGATACGAACTCTTATCGACCCTTGTTGGACAGCATCAGTTGCTTGAAACCACGCTCCACTAAAGAAGATGCTCAAACGACCTCGCCGTATCAACCACAGTCTTCTCCCAGGGGATAAACGCACCCAGCAACCTCCTCGCCTTGCTATTATCCACCCCCCTCCCCGACCCCTTATCCCATACATAACCCGGAAGATAACCCCGTCCTGGCGTCCCCTCCTTGATCGCCGCCCGACGCTCGACAGGCAGAGTAGAGTCCCTGAGGATGTCGGCTACGCTCTGCGGTGGGCCATTGGCGGCGGCGAGGATGTACCGCTCGCCGTCCGTCTCGGCCGGGTGCTCGACGCTGTACTGCACGAAGCGCGCCACGTCGCGCACGTCGACGTACGAGTGGGCGGCGGTCGGGAGGCCTGCCTCGTCGGGCGGCTTGCCGGAGAGTACGTCGTAGATCATCCAGAGGGACTCGGTCATCTTGTCGCGGGAGGGGTAGGGGAGGAGGGAGGGGCCGGCGACGAAGCTTTCCTGCTGTGTTAGGAATGCGTTGCTATACATGAGAGATTTGGTTTGGGAGGACTTACACCGGGTTGGCAGCCGTCACGGCAAAGTGCGGCTTGCGCTCGTCCCGGAATTTCCAGAGAGCCCTCTCGGCGGCGGTCTTGCTGGCCTGGTAGATGGCGAACCCGCCCGCCTCCTTGCCCTTGGCGGCAACGACGTCCTCGGCGGTGGTGTTCCAGTCGTCCTCGGTGAAGACATGGGGGCCCTCCTTGGGCGAGAGGATGGCTACGATGGAGGACATGAGGACGAAGTGTCTCACGCTCGGCTCCCTGATTGCCGACTCGAGGATGCCGGTGGTGCCCTCAATGGCGGCCTTCAGGACGGGCTCCGGGTCGGTGAAGAGGAAGGAGACGGGGGCGGCGATGTGGGCAACGTAGTTGACGCCTCTGAGGGCCTCGTCGAAGGCGCCTGGTACGGTGATGTCCGGGACTTCGAGGAGAGAGAAGCGGGAGCCGTAGTATTTGAGCGCGGAGAGCAGGGGCTCGGAGGAGGAGAGGGACCGTACCGTGCCACGCACAGAGTAGCCGGCGGAGAGGAAGGTTTCCACGGTGCGGGCGCCGATGAAACCGTTAGCGCCGGTTACGAGGACGAGGCCCTTGTTGTCGAGGGAGCCCATGGTGAAGCTAGGGCTATCTGGCTGTTTGGAGGCCTGTAGGCGAGGATGGGCTGTTCTCAGGAGGGTGATGCTCGGGTATATGCTTGCCCTTGATGCTCACTTTGCTCTTGATGCTCACTTTACGAGAGCAACATCACCATGTCTTGGTGGACCACCTCTCGCTTTATACCATCCCTTCTATCCAGGGTCTTGCCAAAGACAGGGAGTCTTCTGCTCGGTATTGGCAGTCATTTCGGCGATAGGTCTCCTCCGCATGCTGATTATTTGGACACAAAACACCCAAACTGGGAACTGATCAAACCCAGCTTAGACAGCAAACGTTGAATAGGTGATCGAGATCATGCAACGGACTGGGGCTTACAAAACATCCTATGCTCGGACATCTCGGCGAGTGCTGTTTAGTGATCTCTCGGAATGTAACTCGGCTACTTACCACTCGCACAGCAAAGTGGTGCGGCCGGTTTTCGTCAGTTCGGGTAGCTGATTTAAGGTCACCTCAGTTGCTGCGGCTGCGGTAGATACCCGTCTGACATAGACTCTTATTTTGACCTCCCACACTCGCCCATGTGCACATGACGCAAGGCAAGGAGATCTCCGAGGGGCATTTCCGAGGATTAGTGATCCGTCGTCGAAATCCGAGCCTCACCCTGGTTTGGGCCGGACTGGGCAAGCAATGACTGTGCTGATCGGCTTCACCAATGTCGACAAGTCACGGATCATCTAATCAAGATCACAAAGCAGAGGCTCTGATGTGGAGTTAACGCCGATGCGCTGTTATGGAAGCTCTCTGTGAAAGGAACAAATACTCATATTGTAATTGATAGTAAAAAGGCGTTATTGATTCTTCTAAGTTCTAGAGTCTCGAGATATGCTATTTAGCTAGCGCCTTATAGCGTAATTCAGCCGAATTTTAGCCGGCTCGATATAGAGCCTTATACGACGTCTAGTTTCTAGAGTTCTACCGCCCCCGGTAGACTACGCGCTATTTATTACCTATAATACGTAGTATTCCTTAGCTAGGCTTTCCGTACTAAATTAAATATAGTCGAATTTATATTTAACCTATAAACTAAGGATCTCCTATCTTATCTATTATACTATCTTACAAATCTACTTTATTCTTCCCTATATATTTCGTATTATAATCTAGTAACGAACCCTTACTATCTAACTCCTTAAATAGATTATACTTATTAATATATATACTTGAATCCTTTCTATATTTTATCTATATTAGGCGTACTTTGTATTTCTTCAAATTTATAATATAGATCTTGCGAACCTTTCTATTACCGATAATAAGTTAAACGTAGTATAAGATTAGGAAGGCTAGTTTTATAATTATATAAGGATTTTTCTAAATTAGTTTGAACTTGGAATACTTATCCCTTAGCTTATCCTACTTCTCCTAAACCTATATATTAGGTAGAAGGATAGCGTCCGGTATTTCGACCCTAGATTCGTACAAATTAGTATTCTTAACTTTCTAAGTGGCTAACTCCTTATATATCTAGTCTTATCGTTTAATATATAATAAGATAGCTATAAACTATAGTATCTCGTTTTAGTTATTATTATCGACGAATTCCTAAACTTAAGCTTTATCGAAACGGGAGCGTATATAGTCTTCTAAGTCTTTAGAATAGATAGGATTAAACCTAAAGAAAGCTTTCGATAGAATAATTCCGAGTAAAGGCGATATTCTAGTATTAATATTAATCGTAAGGTTTACAACTATAAAATACTATTCCTCTAACCCTTATCTACTTCTCGTTAAAGCTTACTTTATTAACTATTATTTTAATATTTTTACTATTCGTTTTGAAAGGCTAGTCGACTAAGGGTATAAGACTAGTTTAAATAGTATTTCGGTCTTATAATTAGCGAATATAGTATAATATACTATATTCCGAAAATATAAACCGTTATCGCTATATATTTATCGTAGCTATCTAATAATTAGAGTCTACCTTTATATTTATATTAAGTATATAGTATAACTAGTTACTTTAGCGAAAGGTTTAGCAAAGACTATTTACGAAAAGTAGTCTATTATAATAAGGATATACTTCGACTTATCCTTTACCGTAGAGATAAGTAGTCCGAGAAAGTCTATCCTAATTAATACTATAGGCTTAAATACCCTAATTATATAGTTAAAGGTATAAAATATTCTAACGTCTAACTATATATAAATAATATATTTCTAATACTATATCTTAATATCTATTTAGTAAGTAAGCTACTAAAAATAACTGTATAATTCTTAGAAAGTGATTTTATTAATAAAATATCTATAACTATTATAGATCTATTTCAATATTAATATATATTACTCCGGCAGAATATAAATTATAAACGACTTGTCTATTTCGAGATAGTAAAACTAGGTTCTTAAGATTCTAAAGTATAGTAATTTTTGCTTAAGATTACAAATAGTAGCCTTATCTATCTTAAATAATACTTTATTACCGTAGAGTAGGAACTTAATAATATTACTATACTACAATTCTATCGTATTAGATATTAGTTCTCTCTTAATAATCCTAACTATTCGTTTTTCGAAAAAAGAAAATAGTATAACTACTTCCGGATTTAGATTACTAACTAAGGCCGTTATATCTAATACTATAGTCTCCGATACGATAGGGAATATCGCGTTAACCCGAGTACGTACGATATCTAGGAACGTTACTATAGCTCGAATATCCTTCGCCTAGTACTCTTCCGGTTTAGGCAACTCCTCGTATGCTAGTCTAGTAGATTACTCCTATAGTAATTCTAACTCCCTCGGCGATTTATCTAACTAGTAAGATATAATAGGAGCTTTAGGCTTACGAACTAAGTAGTTAAATAGTTCTATATCGAACTCCGGTCCTAAATATCCTTTTATTAGTTATCGTAGCTTAGTTTAAAGGTTTAGTTGGAGATACGATATCCTATTAACAAATACTATAATTTTATCGGAATTAGGCCGGTAATAAAAGGTAAAATTAAACTAAGAAATTATCTCGATCTATCTAGTAACTTTAGAATAGATTTTAGATAAATTAGCTATTATCTAAACGATAGATAAATAATTAGTATAAATATAAATTATAAAGTATAATTCGTAGAGTATCTACTAAGTTTCTTTTAATACTTATATAATAACGAATATCTTATATTTAGAAGTCGAATAATATATCTTACTATCTATTAAACTAAACGATATAAACTATATAACCTTTATCGTATCGAAATATTTAGAAGTTTCGTAGATATTAGAGAAGTTAGCTTTTCTTCTAAAATAGAATAAAACCGTTCCCGTACTTATATTACTTACATTTATCGTTAGGTAAAATGCTTTATTATATTATAGATTATAATATACGATTTTCTAAATACTCTAATAGATTTTCGTAATCGTCTTAGTTTATATCTCGGACTATATAAATATCTAGCGCCTTTTCTATTCCGTTTATATAAAGGGCTATCTTATAGGCGTCGTCTTAGATATCCATTTCTAGAATATATTCTTAATAGTTAAAGCCAAATTTATATAGCTTAGGATAAAGTATTATAGAAAGGGAGTAAGGTAAAATAACGTTTGAACTTCCTCCTAAGTTACTAGAGGATTTCGATACTAAGTAGATTCTTAATATATAAATCGTTATCGATATTTATCTATAGTATATACCTAACTATTCTTTAGTATAAATCTAACGGTTTCGATCGAATTAGTAAATAGCTCTATCTTCTTCCTAGATAATAGGATTATTACGAAGTTAATTCGTAAAAAGTATTAAGTATAAAGAAATTGAAAATCTAACTTAAAATCCTAAAATAATATATAATAGTTATCTATATATAACGTTAGGGTAAATCCTAGATCCGTATTATACTTTAAGATTAAGGGATACGTCGACGTCTCTAGCTTAGTATCGGTAGTATTAAGAGGATAGTTTACTAAAAGGAGGAAACCGAATACGAGATCCCTAAGCTAGATATATATATTTATAGAATTCTTTAGCTTTATCGCTATTCTTTTATAAGTATACTAACTATTTAGAGTTCTAAAAGTAGTAAGATATCGATACGGGGAGTATATCTAGACTTTCCAATAACCTTAAGTCGTATTAATTTTTATATAATAAGTAAGTCTCCTATACGTTAGACAATCCAAGTCTAATTCTATATTATAAACTAGGTATTATAACTTGATAGAGATTAAGTTAATAGGCTTAAAATTATAGATAGTCTTAGATTCTTTAGTTAGTTTATAATATATTTAGATAGTATTAGTTACCTACGCTAAATAATATTACTCGATAATATCGGTAAGCTTTATAAACGGGAAGAGATACTATATGTAATCTATCTAAGTAAAGGTGAATCGATACTATTATATTTAGAAAGGTTTAGTACCTTTTTCTAGAAAGATTTTATAATTAATAAGTAAAGTAGACTTAAAGTTATTAAAAGAGATAGGGAATCGGTCCTTCTAAGTATAAAGTATCCTCCTTATATTAGGAAGGTAAAATTTAGGAACTATCGTACTAAGTTTAATACTAGTAGATATAAACTAAATATCGATTATCTCTTAAATCTCTATATATAGTTCCCTCTTTTATAGGCAAAAGCGAATTTCAAAGAGGTCTCCTTTTAAATCTAGAATCCCTATATATAACCCTAACCCTCGATATTTACCAGTAAGGTTAGTTATATAGCTCGAATCCTAGGGCACCCCTCGGTTAACTTCGATACTCTTTCGAAAATATAATAGTATTATACTTTCTAATATATTATCAAATATAACACTAGATAGTAGGTAATATAATAATATACCCGATATTAACTAGTAATTTAGGTTATACTAATACCGAGGGATATCTCTAATTTAATATATTATTATTAACAAAGCAATTCTATAGGAAATAGGAAACGTATCTAGTATAATACTACGAGGAGGTGCTATATTACCTATAAGAGGTAGTATTAGAGTTATTAAGTTCTAGGGCTAAGGAGGAGATATATCGTATAGTAAGGTATATATATTAATAAGTCGATTTGCCGTAACGTTTACTATATCTAGCGAAGAGTATATTATATCGTATAAGCTATCTAAACTAGTAGTAGTCGTATCTATTAAAGTATAAGTCGTATCTAACGAAGTGTAAATCGTATTATACGAACTATCTAAGCTTGTAGTACTCGCGTTTATTAAAGTATAAGTCGTGTCTAGTAAAGCGTAGGTTATATTATACGAACTATTTAGACTCGTAGTACTTACGTCTATCAAAGTGTAAATCGTATCCGGTAAATCGAAAATTCCTATAGCTATCGGTAGATCGTAGGATATAAGCCTATTATATACCGAGGTTCCCGTAGGTATTAATATATTAAGAAATATAAATTTATCTAGTATTAAGATTTGGGGGCTAGAGAATACTAGCCTATTATAAGCTAAGATTCTCCTAAGTACCGTTAGGTTATAAAATATAACTATATCTAGTAGTAAGTTCTATAAGCGTGAAAATGTAGTTGTATTATGCGGTAAGTTCTATAGAGCCTTTAGAGTTAACTATAGTATAGTAAATATACTTATATCTAAGTATAAATTTAGGGATATATTCCGTACTGCCCGGAGGGTTAGTAGTACTACCGTATCTAGGAATAAATTCCGAGTAACCTCCTTATCTATACGAGGTCCTACTAATATAGAACTATTGTAAATTAGAAGAATCGACGCCTAGTTTCTAGTAGAATTATTCTTTATAGCCGTAGCTTTAGGTCCTTATAGCTATAGATTTCGTACTCGTAAAAGGGATTTAGGTTAAGCTAGCTTATATCGGGTAGATACGTTCTATCTCGGTTAGAGGTTATCCCGATCCAATTTAGTATTTAGTCTCGAGAACGTTTCGGTACTATATAAATTATTAAAGAAGAATCTTTCGAGGCGATTTCGCTATTTAATAATACGAAAATAAACTATACGTAGTAGATACGATAAGGTTAGAAAGGATACTAACGTCGGCGACGATATATAAAACTCTAGGGTATTGAAATAAGGTAGGATTATTAAGGGTAGAAACTTAATTCGCTAGTATTTAGAAGGTTAAAAGTAAAATGTATAATTAAATAGTAAATTAGGTAAATTATAATTAGTTAAACCTAAGTCTACCTAGCTAAGTAGATTTACTAAGGTAAGTAATTATAGTTAAGGTAAGCTTGACTGAGAAAGTAGGTTTTATATTATTATCGACGAGAATATTAACGATATCCGATCCTAATATTAAGGAATATAAAGTAGAGAGATCTTAGGGGCTAAGAGTACTTTTAAATATAGTAGAAAGTAATAAGAATAATCTAGTTTATAAGCTATATATAAATTAGCTACGGTATTAATATATAAACTAATTCTCCTATTTATAAAGTAGTCTTATACTATAAAGTTTTCCTAAATACTAACTCCTTTAGTACTTAGGAGCTACCTTTTCTCTCTAAGATACAAATAACTAACTTGCTAAACTCGATAATTATTATTAGCCGGTATATTACTACGAAATATTTTATAATATCGAGCTTATTTAGATTCGGATCGTTATACTTGTATAAGGCTAAAGTAATTCTAAATAGCCGTTCCCTCGACGCTAGTCGAAATAGGATCTTAAAATATAGACTATTCTAACCCTTTACTATAATTATCTCTTTTTTTTAATTTTATATAGCCCGAACTCGTTTATACTAGCTTTACGAAAGTAGAACTTTAAACGATTTATCTAATCTATAAATAAAAGCCGTTATTACGGTAAGGATATCTCCTATTATAATATCTAGGATAATATACTTGGAGATCGAGTCTAGTTAATCTCCTATAAGCGAAATAACTTAAGGTTTCTCTATTATCCTTACTAAGAGCTATTATCGAGTAATATAGCTAGATAAAATATAATCGATCGAAATACTATTATCTAGTATTAGATAATCGGATAGTATCCTATTAATAAACCTAAAGATATAGCTAATACTAGTATCTCCTACGTCCTGTAGACTTAAGGTAATATCTTTATACTATATTCGAGCGAGATTATCGATAACTAAAGGCTTAGTAACTTCGACTAGTCTAAAGAATAAGATAGTAGTAATCTATTCCTTTGATTTCTTTTTCTAACTCTTTATAGTATAAGTCTTAGTCGTAAGGAGGTAATTTAGGTTAATCCTAACGTACGGCGTAATATCGAGGAACTACTATAGCGGGACTTCGAAGTATACTTTTTTAAGAATCGTACCAATATTTAGTAAATCTATACTAGTTTGTACTAGCGTTGTAATTTATATTCGATCTTTTACTAGTTTATTCTTCGTTATAGTTTAGTAATTCGCTTAGAGCTATAAAAAGGCCTTCTTTATTTTAGCAATATTATTATCCGAGACTTTACTTAGGACTAATATCCGGGTTTACTTAGAACGCTTATTACGTTAGAGAAACTCTTATCTAGCCCGTTCGGCCTCGGCCGTAATAAATTCTTCTATTAATCGCTTCTACTAATTTCTACGAAAGTTATTCTCGATATTATCGATATTATTATTAGAGGGATCGGATATACGATTAGAACCTTTATCGGTATCTTTAGAATTATCCTAATTTATCGGCTATAGGCTAAGAGGCGAGGGCGAGGAAATACAGTACGATATCTATAGCCGATATTCCTTATCTAGAATCTCGACGATCTTAGACTAATACGATAAGATATTAGACTATAGTTAGTAAGGTTAAATTAACGCGGGAAAGATATAGGTAGATAGTAGTTTCTTTAATATAATACGGGTCTTCGTAATCCTAGTATTATCCGGTTATATTAGTATACCTTTGCCTTTCTACTATCGCGTAGGCCGGGTAAGCTCCTATTATACTACTCTAATCTTAGTATCGTATTACTATTCTATAATAGCGTTAGCTTTACGTAGTTCTATTACGTTAAGGGCTCGTCGAACTTTATATAAATTACTATAGTATTAAAGGGGTAAGAAGATAGCGTTAATTCGAAGTAATATATCTTATTTATCTTATACTTATATTAATACGATCTAAGTTATCCTTAAGGCTAGTAATAACTAGATAGTAATTATCGAAAACTTAGTCTACTTTCGAACTTATTCTTTATATAAGTAGTATTCTATATAATTACGTTAAACTTCTACGAAAAATCTTTATAGTTTAGGATAATTAGTAGAAATATAGTCTTCGATCTTCTTATAATTATTATATTCGATAAGATAGTAGACTTCCTAGTAGTTATATATCCTACAATTCTAGTCCGACCTTTCCTATAGACGGCCTAGTAGTTATTATCGATCGTTTTTAAAAAGGGGTAGTAACTAAGCTTAATTATACTAGTATTACGGCTAGGATACTTACTAAGAAGGGTACTAATATAATTGAAAACCTTACTACTATAGTAGCGGCTATTATAAAGGTGCTGTCTACGTAGGAATAGAAGAGGTAAACCTTATAAGTAAGCAATTAAGTTTAGCGAGCCTTTTAAATACCTTTTAAAAACGGCTAAAGTCTCGTTTGGAGATAGGATCGTTCTTATTATCTTAGATAAGATTCTTATCGGTATCTCGTATCTACCCGAAACGATACGAGTATACTCTAATTTTATTAAGAATATCGCGAAATTTATATATATCGGTTAATATCTAATAATTATCGGTAGTAACGAAGACTTTACCTTTATTAGCTAAGTAATCGAAAATATATTCTTAGATATAAAGATCCTTCTTATTATCTATAATATAGAATAAAAGGTTATTAGTAAAGATATTTCGAATCTCGTCTAAATATAGCTAAATATTAAACTTATCTATATATTTAATAAAGTCGAATAGTAACTTATCTTTCTACTACTAAAGATTATAGGCTTTTTAAAACGTAATAGTATTAGGAATATTTAAGGCTAGTTCTAAAAACTATTTTTTAAATATGTTATATAGAAATATAAAGTTTACCTTATCGGTAGCTATTACTTTAATATAAAGCTATCGTTCGGTATTACTATATAATTCTATATAGAAATATACCTTAAGAATCTTATCTCTATTTTCTGTAGAATAAGATAAAATATCCGCGAGAAGGTAAGTAGTCTCGAGTTTATCGATATACTTTTCGGCTAAGTTATATTAGAAACCGTAGAACTTAGGCTACTTTATAATAGATTTGGAATAGTATTTGTAATATAAGATAGTAATAAACGATAGTAAAAGGGGAGGTAAATAGTCTTAATCTAGTATAAAAAACTAAACGTCTATAAGAAGATAAGGAAGATATAAATAAGGAAAGGAAAGGTAACTATAATACTAGTAAAAAGTTGCTAACGACGAAATTAGTCATTATAAAATAGTTAGATTTGTAAAAGTATCCGTAAGATATTATAAATCTATATTAGATAGTATATATTAAGTAGATATATAATACTAAGGTAACGTATTTAATAATACTAATCTGATATAAGTAGAAGAGGATAATAATAATATATACTAATATTTTAAAAGAACTTTAAAATCGATTATTAATCGATCTAATATAAAGTCTACTAAAGATTAAAGTTTCTAAAACTAAAAACTAAAGATAATAATAATAATAATTCTTTAAAGAAACTTATTTATTATTATTATTAAAAGAGAAAACTATTAGAAAAGGAACCGATTTTATACCCTTAGAGGTCTACTATATATATACGTTATACTATAGCCGATCGAATACTTTTTCCCCAAATAGTTATACTTACTAAGGATAGTCTAATTCTTAAATACTCTTTTATACGATAATTTAAAGTAGTTTAACGTTCGAGTATACTTTTATCCTATATCTAGTATACTTTATCCTATAATAATTTAGGATAAACTAAGCGATACTACTAAATAACCTTACTAATATTTATAAGAGCTAACTAATAGATCTTCACCTACTTAAACTACTAGTTAGTAGATCTTTACTTATCTACTTATAAACTATTTATACGTAAATATCTATAAAAGTATTAGGTAGGTATTTAGGTAAAAGAGATAGGTATTCGGGTAGAGGTAAATTAAGTAGGTTTATATAGTAAATAGGGAAAAGAGAAAGAAAGGGAGTTAAAAAAGGAAAATATAAGTCGATATTAGAGCTATATTAGACGCCCTCTTTATACCGTATAAAAGTTACCTTTTAAGATTAGGTCTAATTCTAAAAAGTCTAAATTAACTAACTTAGTAGTAAAAGTATATATATTTTGAGTATCGAGATCGGTCTTTAAAAAGTTAAAAAACTACTAAGTTTCTAAATACTTATCTATATAACTCCGGATATCTAGTAAAGATTAATAATTTACCCGAAACGAGTTACCCTTCGTATAGAAACTATATACGTCGATATACTATCGGATCCTTAAAGCCTAGCGAAAGGGGAATCCTATCGAAAGTTAAATCTATATTATACCTAGGAATATTCTATCTCCAAAAGATAAAGTATTATCGGGATAAAGGAAATAAACTATAAGCTTAAAGATATATATTATAGAGTAGTATATAACGTATCGTAGACTATAGGTTCTAATGTTTAATTTCAGGTAAAGGTTATCGCGAACCGGAGTATAATATATTATTAGCCTAGGAATAGGGTATCTAAGTCGAGGTATACGTATCCAAGTTAAGAGTATATATATCGTAGAGTCGGGGTAGGAGTATTATAACTAAAGGGATAACCTATCGAGACTAAGAGAAATCCTATCGTAGGGTCGAGACCTAGTTATCCTTAAGCCGCTAGCTAATATAAGTATACGAGTATTATACTATCGAGAAGTAAGAGGCTATACTAGGAGCCTATTATACTATTAAAAGGTAAAGCGTATCGACGTTCTATAGGCCCTAGAATATCCTAGTATTAAGGGGGTAAGGTAGTTCGATATAGAGAATATCTCTTTATCGTAAAACGAGGATAGATAGTAGTAAATAATACTATACTATCGAAGAGTAAAATAATCTAGGATACGAATATTCCGTAGTCGTAAAGTAAGATAGGTATACGATTCTATATAAGTCCGTCGCCGTTAAGAAAGCTAAATATACTCGTATTAAGCGGCGAGGCTAGCCGGCTTCGTTACCTAATATTAGGTATACCGAATATCTAGCTATCGAGATATAGAATACGGCCGCTATCTTATATCCTATTTAGTCTTATAGTCTTAAGACGTACGGCTATAGCTACGCTAGGTATTATACTCTCGATATTATACTAAAAAGACTTATATTATCGAGGAATAGAGTTGTAATTATTAGATCTATACTAATTTAAGGAAGCCTTTCGAAACTTGTTTATATTATTAGAACTATACTGGGAAGGAAGTTTTATAAAAGCTTTCGATTAGATCGCTAGATCTATACCGAGCTAAAAGTTAACACTAGAAAATCGTTAAATCTATAGCGTTTCTTAAGAAGATAAGGTTAATTCGATCGAATTTAAAGAGTAAAATAGGAAGCTAGTAGATCTATACGACTTGATAGAAATAAAAATACTATAGGTAAGATAAAGTCGTCTATACACTTTACAGTAAGGCTATTATAAAAGGAATAAATACTTATATTACAATTGATAGTAAAAAGGCGTTATTAATTCTTCTAAGTTCTAGAGTCTCGAGATATACTATTTAGCTAGTGCCCTATGGCGTAATTCAGCCGAATTTCAACCGGCTCGATGCAGAGCCCCACATCCGTCAGCAGCACCTCAGCTATCCACACCGGGGTCACACATCCCGTTCTGTGCTCAGTTGGCGTCTCGCCATATGGACACAATGAAGGCTAACAAATCGACACAGATCTTACTTTATTATCCCATCATTTCCCACCTGAAAACCTGATATACTCATGTTCACCAGGTCGCTTGGTCAGAAAGCCACCAGGACGGAGGGTCGGCCATGGAGTCACTGACCGCCATGACAGCATGCAGCGAGGCAAACAACATCATGAAAACCCTGCCGGACCTGCCGCCAGGTTCCGCTGCCTTGCACCCGCCAGTCGTTGAGCTCTCGTCCGCTCCGTCTCGTCAATTCCCATGGAGGCAATATCGTCTGCCTCCGCAGAGACAGCTGGTAATTTTCAGCGACGTCGGTTATACGCCGTCACTCCAGCCGGCAAGTGGGCTTTGGCTCGCTCACACATTGTTGATTACAGCGTCTAGTGACGCCTGACTCGCGATTGTTGGGGAAACCTCATCACCTGGGAATGGGGCAATATCTGACCGGCGAACCAGCGCCGAGCACCAGCCGCTCAGAGAGGGTCTGTCCGGTTCGATGGTGTAGTTGGTTATCACGTCAGTCTAACACACTGAAGGTCCCCAGCTCAAGCCTGGGTCGAATCACTTTCGCCATAGCTACGCTGTGGAAACGCGGCGGTAGAGCTACCGGAGCAGAGACGCACTGCAGACCAGAGCGAGGACGCGCTGAGCCCCCTAACATCCGACGTCTTCCGGATGTGTGGCTTACTAATCACACCGTCTCCGCTGCTAACCCTTATCAGATTCGGTTTACCCCTGTGGCAACCTCGGCGGAGAGGGAGCTCGGACGAGGGTCTATCTTTCCACTGTTTGAGAACGTCCATTGTGCGCCCGATATGCACGTGTGAACAGATATTCTTCACGAGGCCGTCATGGCAGGCCTCGTTCTACACAGTACCACAGTAGTCTTCGCCAAGAAGTTCCCGACAGTAGGCCCATTCTTGGCAGGGGAGACTTCAAAGGGGGGGTAAGGGTTGCTAGCCGGTGCGGGTCGAGGGCGGTGGAGCGGTTCCATGATTTATGTGCATTTCCGCTCCAGGCTGGACAATCGGGGTTCAAACATGAGACCGTCTTCGGAAGGTTTGTTTCACAAGAGTTGTCTGGGATCTTGACCAGGAACTTGTCCTCTTCCTAGGACTCTGATTGGAGTCTGCGAGCATACACACCAAAAACGGTCCGCTCCGCTTTCTCCTTGGTAGCTTTGATACGGGTGACAAAGCTCTTGCATCGCCATGGCATCCGGGACCCCGAGACTGGCTAGACCGGTTGGACTTCTGGAATCGTACTCGACCAGCCGCCACAACCTTGGCTTCTACTGTTGCGTCGCACTGACAGCACGCTATAGCGTGCCCCTGCTGGGATGCAAAGATGTCGAGAACACCATCGAGCACGCAGTTGCGCAGACCATTCTGGCTCATCCTGTACTTCAAGCCGGGATCGAGGGTGAAGACACCGCAAAGCCGTACTTCGTCTATCTCCCAACTTTGGATCTATCGAGACACATTAGGTGGGAACGCCTCGAGGTGGATTCTCCTTCGGACCGTGATGCGGCTTTCGAACGCCTGCTCGAGGCTCGGCACTCGAGCTTGTGGCCGGACCTCCGTCAATGTCCCGGCTATGAGTTCGTCATCCTACCTCACCCGGGGGACCCTTGGGACAATTCCATCTCCACCCTCGACGTTGTCTTCGCCTTCCACCATGCCTACGGCGACGGTAACAGCGGTGTCATCCTTCAGCAAACCTTCCTCCAGGCCTTGGACAACCCCGTCCCGGTGCCCTCGTACAACCCATCAACCCGCATACTCACAATCGATACCCCTGCTACCATCCCCCCTCCACAAGACGCGCTCATAAACTTCAAAATATCCTTGTCCTTCCTGACAAAGACTCTATGGGGCGAGTTCGGACCATCCTTCCTCAAGCCTGCGTTCGCACAACCAGCCTGGGCAGGCAAGCCCATAACCACATATCCCAAAGGCACGCGGCTACGTCTCATCTCCTTCCCAGCCTCCACCGCTTCAGGCATAGTCGCACAATGCAGAGCCAAGTCCACCACCCTGACACCTCTGATTCACATCCTCATCCTCCACTCCCTCGCCAAGTGGCTCTCGGAATCGGAGCTCCAAGACCGTACCCTCGCGTCCACAACTCCCATCTCCCTGCGGCGTCTCCTGGGCCGGGGTGGTAAACAAGGCTTCGACCCCGGCACCTCAATGGGCGTGCTTCTAGCCAGCCAAGAGCACCGCTTCTCCTCGTCTACTATCAGCCAAATCCGATCTTCCCTCGACGAAGACCTCCTCTGGGACCTGACATCCTCCCTCGGAGCCGAGCTCAGGCGCAAAGTCGCCAGCCTCCCCAACGACGACGTCACGGCCCTCATGGCCTGGGTGTCGGATTGGAACGCGCGGTGGAGGGGCATGCTGGGGAAGGAGAGGCAGCACACCTGGGAGGTCAGCAATGTCGGGGCGGCCGAGTTTGGGGGAGGAGGGCGGGAGAAGTCCGGCTGGAGAGTCGAGAGGCTCGTGTTCTCGCAGTCGGGGAGTGTGGCTGGCTCGGCTTTTGCGGCTAGCGTCGCGGGGGTTAGGGGCGGTGAGCTGGCTGTTGCGCTGTCGTGGCAGGATACGATTGTTGAGGAGGAGTTGGTCGCGGGGGTGGCGGGGGATTTGAGGGAGTGGTTGACGTGTTTTGCGCGGACGGGGAGGCTGGGGTGGAAGGCGTGATGGGTTGAGTGGCGGTGGTTATGCTGGTCGCCGGGACTGTGCTGATATCTGGGGACCATCATAGTTACAGGTCCATTGGCCTGGCGCCCTTGAGTGATAATGTCTGGAATACTAATGCTAATGATTAATCAAGATTTCTTCACGATGAGGTTTGACTGAGCTTGACCATCCCCTATTCTACAGCGTGACAACCAACTTCCCTCCCAGTTCCGGCAGCTTCCTGGCATACTCATTCAGCTCCTCCGGCTTGATAGAGATCACCCTCGGCTTGACCACTCCCCGCCTCACAAACTCTATAGCCTCAGCGATGTCCCCCCTCCCACCAACCAACGAGCCCACAACGCGAATGCCACTATCAATCAGCCTTAGCGGATGAATCGCAAACTTTCCCGTCGGCGGCGGTATGCCCACGCAGACCAACACCCCGAAGTACCCCAGACACGCCAGCGCAGCCTCATACGCAGCGGGTACACCGATACACACCAACGCCGCCGCACAGAGCCGCCCGTCCGTCACCCTCTCCACCACAGCAGTGACATCCTCCGTCTCAAAATCCACATACACCTCCGCGCCCGACTCAAGACACTGTCCCCGCCTCTTTTCCCCGCCATCCACAGCAACGACCCGATACCCCATCGCCCTGGCATACTGCACTGCCAACGCCCCCACCCCTCCCGCTGCGCCGGACACAAGCACCCAGCTCCCCGGCGTCACCCCGGCCGTCTTGACAGCCCTATACGCCGTCACGCCCGCGCACATAATCGGCGCCATCACCTCGGGCGCCAAGTCATCCGGCAAGACCGTCAGGTACCGCTCCGGGACAACCGCGTACTGGCACAGCGTTCCGGGGACATGGACCCCGCTGAAGGTCCGGTTGACGCACCGCGTCTCCCCCTCGCCGGAGACGCAGTTGCGGCAGGAGCCGCAGGCGTCGCGGATCCAGCCTACGCCGACGACCTGGCCCGGCTTGACTGCGGAGGGGGAGAGGGAGACGGAGGGGCCGACGGCGACGATGGTGCCGACGCCCTCGTGGCCTAGGATTCCCGAGGGGTGGGTCGGGCCTAGCAGGCCGGCGGCGAGGTTGGTGTCTGTGCCGCAGATGCCGGTTACGGAGAGGCGGACGAGGATGGAGGACGGGGGGAGCGGGGGGATGGGGATTGTGGTCTGGTGGAAGGTGTAGGATTGTCCCGGCTGGAAGGGAGGGATCGTGTTAGTGAGGGAGGGTTTGGGGAGGGGAGGGGAGGGGAGGGGAGGGGGCACGAACGGCGTCGATGACATGGGCGGTTTGGTGCGCTGGGTGAGCGGCGGAGGAGGAGTTGTCGCCCATTGCGAATTGGTGAGAATGCGTATCTGTCTGGTCGAGGCTGGCTGAAAGGTGATATGATTATCTGTGAAGAGATGGAGGGTTGGGGTGTCGGTGTGTTATGTGCTGCCCAGGCCATGAGGGGTAAGGGTTCCCCATTGTCCTAGTGCACCGGTAAGTGGGAGGCTTGCCCCATCGGCACTTCTGTTACACCACTTCGATCGCTAGGCAGATCAATTGCCGAGATCGAGGTTTGGGATAACTTGCAGTCCATGGCTTCACTGCAGCGGTGGCCAAGCAAATCGTCGAGAGCCTAAACATCCGCGCTAGTGAGTGTGGTGAATCCAAGGTGAATGAACCGTAGTACATAAAGCAGAACTTCACCAGCCTCCACCAGCCAACAGGCTAGGAAAGTGTCTCACTGGTATTGGACAGCGTCGGTTAGGACCCGGCGCCAGGAATATACCAGGAAGATCACTAGTACAGACCGCGGGTTCGAACCCCCGTGAGTCGGAATTTCCAAGCAAACCTTGAGTTTCGTAGCCGGACACCCTCAGAAGAAGGTGTTCGGTGAGCTTTTGCTTTTTGCTTTAATTTCAATTTTATTCCAAAAAAGAATATTCTTTTTGGGCTTTGGCTGCCTGGGGAGCAGCAGCACATCTGCCTGCTATGTTTACAGCAGTTTCGCGAGTGTCTCACAGTTCGGTATCCAAGGTGGTGGAATCCTGCGAGTAATGGAGAACGTCGTGTGGACAACGCGGTAGGCGCCGAAGAGGCGCAAGACAGATGGACCTAGGGGCTGTCTACGTCTTATGCAGTTGATTGCAGAGAACCGGAGAGCATCCAGCACCTGACCTGTGAGGTCCAGTCGAAAAGCATCGGCCGCTTCTTCGGCGCTACGACTCAATGCAGTGGGAGCTCAGAGATATTGTCGGTCTCGATCCAACGGGTGCTGAAAGGCTCCTTCTGAGCCTCGAAGCCGAGGCATGTGTCGAGCGGCTGGATGCCATCCTGAGCCAAGGGACAGATTTGGGCTCCGATTGACTGTCCAACAAGAAGACCCTGAAGAAGATATCCGACTCGATGCTTGTTGGAGAATTGGGGGAAGTGGCCCCCCCCGACCCCACCCTGGTGGTCTTTGAACCTTGAAGCGGGTAGATCGGTGGAGACGCACCCCGCATACCTGTATCCCACTTCGAGCACGGACCACTCATCCAAAATTTCGCAGCGGGTCCAGAGACGGACTTCATCGTCGCAACCGGCTCCGGTCGAGTCATATCCAGTCAAGCCCAGCATCGAGGGAATCCAGCACACACCTACTGGCAATGGCGAAGAAACCGGTTATTGGCGTCCTGGGCGGAGGGCAGCTGGGCCGCATGCTGATTGAAGCGGCCGGGCCGCTCGGGATCGAAGTAGTGGTGCTCGACGAGGAGAACTGCCCCGCGCGCCAAATAAACGTCAATTCCAAGCATGTCACCGGCTCCTTCAAAGACCCGGAGAAGGTCCGCGAGCTCGCTAGGAGGGTGGATGTCCTTACCGTCGAGATTGAGCATGTCAACACCGAGGTTCTGGAGGAGATCGCCACTAAGGGCGTCGACGTCGATGGGCGCATGAAGAAGGTGCAGGTGCATCCTTCGTGGGAGACGATACGCCTGATCCAGGACAAGTACCTGCAGAAGGAGTTCTTCCACAACAACGGTCTGCCGGTTGCTGCGCAAATAGCCCTTCAGTCTGGTGCGGCTATGAAGGACGACCTGCGAAAGGCTGGCGAGTCTCTCGGCTTCCCCTTCATGCTGAAGGCCCGCAAAGGATCCTACGACGGCCGAGGCAACTTCAAGGTCGACAGCGAAGGAGACTTCGAGCAGGCCATTGCTGAGATGGGGAAGCTGTCGCTCTATGCAGAGAAGTTCCTTCCCTTCAAGCAGGAGCTGGCCGTCATGGTGCTGCGGACCGAGGACGACGAGGGCAAGCTCAGGAATGTGCACGCGTATCCGGCCGTGGAGACGATCCACGAGGAGAGCATATGCACCAAGGTGTTCTACCCACCACGGAAAACATCACAAAAGGTCTGTGACAAGGCGAGACAGGCGGCTGCAGACGTCATCCGTGGGCTCAAAGGCAGAGGCGTGTTCGCCGTGGAGATGTTTGTTCTTGCCGACGATAGCGTGGTGGTGAACGAGGTTGCGCCCAGACCGTAAGTGGCCCCCGAATAGCTCCGACGATACATAGCATGACTGTGCCCTATACCTAACCTGTAACAGTCACAACTCTGGCCACTACACGATCGAGGCCGTGCCGTACATGTCACAGTACAAGGCACAGCTCTACGCAATCCTCGACGTCGTGCCGCCTTCAATCAAACTCCAGCCTCGGGTGTCAGGCGCCATCATGCTGAACATCCTTGGAGGCGCCAAGGAGAACTCGCACGACACACTGGTCGACCTGACCCAGTCCCTCTACCACGACGACATGGACGTCTTTCTGCATCTGTACGGCAAGGCATCCAAACCTGGGCGTAAGATCGGACACATCACTGCCACCTCTTGCTCTCCGGATACGGACCTGGAGCAATTAGCAGCACCCCTGACCCGGGCAGTCGACCGGATGCGCCAAGAACGCATCAATGCTGCCTCGGCCCAGTTGCGGCCAGACGCCCCAGCTACCTCACAAGCGTCGACTGCATTAACGAGCTCTTCCCGTGACACCAAGACTCCGCTTGTGGTGGTTACGATGGGCTCTGATTCGGATCTCCACGTGCTCAAGGGTGCATTTGAAGTCCTGGAGAAGTTCCGCGTGCCATACGACTTCACGATCACGTCGGCCCACCGAACACCGCATCTCATGAGCGAACTGGCAAAGTCCGCAGCCGGGCGGGGCATCAGGGTCCTTATTGCCGCAGCCGGCGGTGCCGCCGCGTTGCCCGGCATGCTCGCCTCCGAGACGACGGTGCCCGTCATCGGAGTGCCGGTCAAGGCAACGCACCTGGACGGTGTGGACAGCCTGCACAGCATCGTGCAGATGCCCCGCGGCTGCCCTGTTGCTACAGTGGGCATCAACAACTCCACCAATGCTGCCCTGCTAGCAGTGCGCATCCTCGGAACGAGCGACGCGGGATACCGGCAGGCTATGGCGGATTACATCCAGGGCATGTGTGACGAGGTTGTGCACAAAGCCGCCCGCCTCAGCGAAATCGGCTGGAAGGCTTACCTCGAAAAGAAATAGGGATACACGGAAATTATTGGTTGATACAAGGCGGGCGTTCGGGTATAAGACTTCACATGTCACCAATAGACGCGATGCAACTGAGAGCTTCGCTCCCTCTGTGTGCTATGTGCTTTTCCTGCGCTGTGTCTGGCTCTTCTGCGGTTTAGGTCACATCAAGCTTGCTCCAACGACCTTCTGCCACATGATCTGCGCGAATCTGCTGATATGGACTGGCCGCATTCCAGGGTCATGGAAACACGAGCTCCATGATCTTCAATCCTGTGTGTTGATCATCACAACCAGGAACAGGGTTTCCCCAGATTCTAACCGACGGGTAAGACGGGCAAATTGGCCCGCAACGCAAACGACATCTCCCATCAGCCCATCAGCCCA
Organism: Coniochaeta hoffmannii; assembly: GCA_030052785.1. Taxonomy (NCBI): domain Eukaryota; kingdom Fungi; phylum Ascomycota; class Sordariomycetes; order Coniochaetales; family Coniochaetaceae; genus Coniochaeta; species Coniochaeta hoffmannii. Next base: position 52,826 of record JANBVN010000132.1, on the reverse strand, counting down.
TGACCATTTGGCATCCAATGACGTTTGCCCAGAGTGCTGTCAACAAGGGCCGTTCGACGCTGTGTTGCCATTACCCAAGCGCATTGATCCAAATCTCGTGTTCGCCAGCCGCCAAGAAGGTGATCTGCCCTTGACTTCCCGGGTTCTACAGTGTAGCAATGTGTATGTGTTCACCTTTACGACTTCCATCATCCCCGCAGGGACGGATTGGAACGTAGATCGTATTACCCGGATGACACCAAGGAGTGCTCAACGGTCGCCGAAAATAGACCATTTAAGGGCAGCACGATCCCCAGCATACCCGCAGCGGACATCCAGTACTCTGCATCCAACCTACATGCACCGAAGGAACATAGTCCAGTCACCATGAAGATTCATATCGTCTTTGCGCTGCTCGTCAGGTAAGTTCCCGCCATCCAACGCGTCCCCCAAGCACGGCGACTAACCCTCACCAGCCACGCCCTCGCCGACCAGGCGTCCTGCCCCACCATAACAACCCACTCCCTCTGCCCGACCTGCCCCGTCAACGCTTGTCTCCGCCTCAGCACCATCACCGTCCCCTGCGACTGCACCGGTGCCCCCGTCCCGACCACCACCGTCTCCCACCCCTGCAACACCGAGACCTGCTTCGCCCCAGACTGCGCGGGTACCAGCTACGCCTTCGTGACTCCGTCCTCCTGCCAGCCCACCCCTACCGCCGCCGTGTGCCCGACCCTCACCACCAGCATCCGCCCGCCCGGCTGCACGCCCCCGCCCCCGCCGGGGGCATCGTTCTGCGCCGAGCAGGCGTGTCTTAAGCTCGAGACCATGACGTGGCCGTGCTCGTGTGTGGGCCAGCCGGTGCCGACTGCTACGGTCACGGATTGTGTGTGTAGGAAGGGGTGCGAGACGAGCACGCAGGTGCTGTATCTGCCTTGCCCTACTTCGTTGCCGCCGCACCCGACGCCGACGGATGGGCCGGGGTGTCCGGCTTGATGGATGTGGGTTATGGGTGAGTTATCGTGGCAGTGCGGGAAAGGATGCCCTCGTCGGCCGGAGCTAGGGACGTCTTATAGAGGGCATGTTAGGGTTACTAGAACTGCTGTAACGACCTCACGTAGGTATTATCGGTCACTCTGTCTTCGTCTGCGCTTTTATGACTCTGGAGTTCCCAAGTATGTCATGAGTCGCTGTGTGCACTCCCGTACTCCCAGCATCTGGGCTTCGTCAGATCCCCGAGTCATGCCTTCGCATGTATACCCACCAAACCCAACCCTATCCCACATCGCACATTGGACAAATTGTTGCTTGCTCCTAAGTGCAAATAGCACCTCGCCCTGTCATCCAATCACGGTTCCGTGGTCCAGTGGTCAAGACTAGACGTTGTGGAAGATCTCTCTCAGCTCCGTCTCAACCCGTGTTCGATTCACGGCGGAGCCAGCATGTAAAGCACAATAATCTATCGTGTTTATTCTTTTGTTTTGCACGTCCTTACCGTCATCAAAAGGCATTGTTGTCAACAATGAAATGTGCAGAACACTGGTTGTGCCCCTTTGACTCCTTTGGCCCTTTGTTGTGGAAGTGCATAGTTGCCCCTTGGTTGACCTTCATCTTTGACGGCCCTTGCACAGATGCTCGAAGCACGACACAAAAGACGTTGTCCCCATTGTGTAACGCCGTGCTCTTTATGTGCCGGGACAGGAGCCTTGTAGTCGTAGCACATATATCAACCACCGTTATGCACCTTCATCGTACCCCCCCTCACCACCACCACCTGCTTCCTTCACCACCTGCACCACCCCTTTCCAACCGAATCCAATCCAACACCAACCTATATAACATATACTATACTACCCCCAAAATGCCCTCCAACAACGTTCCCCCAGCCGACGACCTTTCCATCCTCCACAAATACCTAACCCTAACCCACCGCTACTTCACCAACCTCACCCGCCGCCTCTCCCTATCCCTCCCCACCGTCGCCGCGGACGCAGACACCCGATCCCTCATCTCCCGCACCCGCGACACCCTATCATCCGCATCCCGCGCTTGCGGACCGCAGCACAGCGCCGCACACCACCGCCACGCCCCCCTCCCAGACCTAGAGGCCGCCTGCCGCGCCCTGGCGGAGCGAGGAGGCGCCGTGAGGGAGGCGTGGGAGGCGCTGCTGCAGCGGACGGATAAGAGCCGTCCCAACGCTGTGGTGCTGGCCGTGTGCTTTGCCACAGAGGCGACGGAGGGGTTTGCCGGGGAGGTGGAGGGGGTTGCTGGGATGGTGACGGTACGGCAAGGTAGAGACGAGGGTATGGGGAGGAAGGAGGTGGATGATGCGGTGAGGGCGGCGAGGGAGAGGGCGCAGGACTTGGGGCCGCTGGCGAGGGTGCATCCTGCTAGGAGGGGGAAACTGAGGAGGGAGATGGACCGGGCTAGGAGGCATAGGGAGGTGAGGAGGGAGACGAGGAGGGGGAGGAGGAAGATTTGTATTGATTTGTGAGAGGTGAGTACCTAGGGGAGATTGACATGCTGGTGCGATAGATAACTGTCTGGGAGGATGATCAGAGTGGCTGAAAGGTTAAAGGGTTCGGTCTAGGGTAAGTCAGCAATTGGGAGTCGGGATGCGCAGGTAAGCTGGGATGTTTTCTTGTTGCATTCGTAAGTTCTCGGTCGAAGTCACGCAGATGCGTGCGCTGTTCCTTCGAAGGTTTGTTTCGTTTCTTCGTTTCTCCGGGGAGACACCTATAGAGATGATTCAGCTTTCTTGTCGCCAGGGAATATGTTGTTCCTTTGTCTGATTGCAAATCGCAAAACCAGGGCTCTTGGCAATCTCCACCGGTGATGGTGACAAAGCAGACACGATCGTCCACGATCGGGAAGCCGGAAAGGATTTGAGGTTATACTAAGTGGGCCTCGGCCTCAATTGCCGGCGCTTGGTTCCTGACTCGACGGTCGATGACGATAGAAAAAGCTGTGTACCGTACCCACACAAGCTTCTGGAATGACATGATGGTGATGATGATCGGAAGTATATAAGAAGATGGAGGCAGTCAGTACACTCCCTCACATCATCCTGCTGTCACATCCTATATTCTGATTTCTCGAGCGAGCTTTCCATCTTCTGATACCCTGAACCATTCTCACCTGTCGATATCCAACAACTGCACCGCTCCAATCAGCAACCATGTCTGTCCCATCCACGCAGAAGCAATGGGTGATCACCAGCGGCGATAAGGGCTTCGACGGCCTGCAGTCGCAAGAGGCAGAGGTCCCCAAGCTCGGCGACCACGACGTGCTCGTCAAACTGCACGCTGCTTCCCTCAACTACCGCGACCTCGCCATCGCCAAGGTATGTTTCATCCCCCTTCCTCTCCCTTTAGCCGTCGTCCGAGAAAAAGCCCTGACATCGGAAACCAGGGCATCTACCCCTTTCCCCTCGACCTCCCCAAGGTAGCCGCCTCGGACGGCGCCGGCGAGGTCGTCGACGTCGGCCCGCGCGTCACCCTCTTCAAGAAGGGCGACAAGGTCGTCACCCTCTTCAACCAGGGCCACCAGTACGGCGAGCTCCGGCCCGACACGGTCGGAACCGCCCTCGGCGGCATGCTGGAGGGCACGCTGCGGCCCTACGGCGCCTTCCATGAGACGGGCCTCGTCAAAGCCCCGGCCAACCTGAACCACGTCGAGGCCAGCACGCTCAGCTGCGCTGCCTTGACGAGCTGGAATGCTCTGTACGGTCTGAAGCAGCTCAAGCCGGGCGAGTGGGTTGTCGTCCAGGGTACCGGCGGTGTTAGTCTCTTTGCGTTGCAGGTAAGTTTCCCCCTTATCGAATATTGACAGGGAGGAAAGGTGGCTAACACGCCGCCAGTTCGCCAAAGCAGCCGGCGCAAAGGTGATCGCCACCACCTCCTCAGCCAAAAAGGCCGAGACCCTCAAGAAACTCGGCGCCGATCACGTCATCAACTATCGCGAGGACCCGAACTGGGGCGAGACGGCCCGGAAACTGACCGCCAACGGCGCCGGCGCGGACCACATCATCGAGGTGGGCGGCGAGCACACCATGAGCCAGAGCCTGAAGGCGGTCAAGTTCGGGGGCGTCATCACCCTCATCGGCTTCTTGGGCGGCGCCAAGCCCAAGGACAACATCCTCGAGGCGCTGAACAATATCTGTACCCTGAGGGGCATCTTTGTCGGCAGCAGGGAGCAGATGGAGGATATGTGCAGGGCGATCGAGGCGAATGATATCCACCCTGTGGTGGACGAGAAGGTGTTTCCGTTTGAGCAGGCCAGGGAGGCGTACGAGTATATGTGGGCGCAGAAGCACTTCGGGAAGCTGTGCATTAGTATTGTGTAGGCGGGTGGATGTTAGGTCGAAAAGTTATATCCAGAATGCAAGAGTGGAATGCTGCTGAAGCGCGGGTTGCTTGTGTTTGACTTGGTTCCCCTTGTATGGTTCTCCGTGACAGCATCGTCAGATCCCAGAGCACAGCATTTTGCTGCGCATTGCTCGATGCAGCGCTGACAACAAGCCGGAGTCGCAACCCGAATTTCATCCTTCCAGACGGCCTGCTGGCCTTCGATCGTATCTGGCATCAACATGCGAGTTTGACCACGTTGCAAATGCTGTGATACATCATCTCTCACCCCCCAAGCCGGCAGTCAGCCGTGCAGCGCGCAGCCAATGGCAGCTGTTGGGGGCGTTTCCGCAACGAGCTGCTCACCCCGAGCATCCAATCGGAGTCTGTCCGCTGGCTGCACCATAACCCCTGAGAGCGACGCCACTGCAGAAGCGCCTATCGCCAACGGGCAACCCCCACCACAGCGCCGTTTGTGGAGGGGTGGTCGCTGTTTTACCTCACTAAATACGGTCCGTTCCGCTAGTTTCACGACGCCGTCCCGCGATTATCCTCCTTTGTCTGTGGATTGCGCTGCGCTGTATGCGTAGCACGAAAATGCCGTATTAGCGATTATCAGGGCACAAGCGACATGACGGTCGCTAGCGCGGATCCGATGACTGAGCAGCGCGGCGAAGAAGCGGTGATTGAGGCCGGGAGTCCTGGCGAAGGGGCAGACAGCGATTATGAGCCGATAGAGCTCGATGCCGAGTCGGCGAACACGTCGATCACGAGCTCGCTGTATAAGCACTCGTACGAGAATGGGAGGAGGTGAGTTCTGTCTGCTGCCTGTTGCAGATCTAGGGCGTCTACCTAGAAAGGCTTGTTGTGGTTGGGTGGACGCACAGTGCAATGGCCAGAGCAAGAGATCCTGGAAGTCCCGTGGCTAACTCAACGGACAGATACCACGTCTACAGGGACGGGAAATATCCAATCCCAAACGACGATATTGAGCAGAACCGCGAGGACATGAAGCATGCCATGGTGTTGGAGTTGACCAACGGAAAGCTGGTGTACGCCCCGATAGGCGATAATCCGCAAAAAGTCATCGACCTCGGCACTGGAACCGGTATCTGGGCGATTGACTGTGTGTGCTCCTCTGTCACTATCCTCGTTTTCGGCTTATCGTTGATAACTTGAGCGGTACAGTCGCGGACAAGTATCCCAGCGCACAGGTGACGGGCGTGGACCTGTCCCCGATACAGCCAAGCTGGTGAGGACCTCCGAAACGCACAGCAGTCGTCGATTCCCAACTGATCAAACAAGGATTCCGCCGAACCTCAAGTTTCTCGTCGACGACATCGAGGACGATTGGGTAGCCGGCAGCGACTACGACCTCGTGTACGCCCGAAACATAGCCCCCGTAGTCAAGGACTTCCCCAAAGTCTTGAAGCGCGCCTACGAGTGAGCCTCACCTCTTTTTCCTCCCCCCGCCGTCCTCCCCTCTAACATCCCCCCAAGAAACCTCAAGCCCGGCGGCTGGATGGAAACCGGCGACTTCTCCGCCGACGTCGACTGCGACGACAACACCATGAAGCCCGACTGGCCGCTCAAGGTCTTCTGGGACAGAGTCCAGGACGCCATGGCCGCCTTCGGCACCGAGATCCGCATCGCGCCGAGGGTGGGGCAGCTGATGGAGGAGGCGGGCTTCGTCAACGTCCGGAAGAAGGTGTTTAAGGTCCCCGTCGGGACGTGGCCGCTGGACAAGACGTTGAGGTTGGTGGGGCTGTACATGAGGACTGTCACGGGGGATTTCCTGGGCGCGGCGGCGAGTAGGCCGTTTCGGAAGCTGGGGATGAGTGAGGAGGAGATTGAGGTGTTCTTGGCTGGTGTGAGGAAGGCGCTGCAGACTGAAGAGGTGCATTGTTATGGGCGGTATTATGTTTGGAGTGGCCAGAAGCCGGAGGGGAAGGGGAAGGTAGTGGGGGTTTGATGGTGAGTGGGTTGTCGGGGGTGCCGTTTGTGCAATGTGGCTTTCTAATTATTTAGTGACGGTACTGTCAGCCGATGCCACGGATCCCTCCGAAGACCCTGTGTTTCTAGATCCACTCGCCCTGGCAGTGTGACTGGTCAGGGCTTCGAAGAAGGGCAGCTGAAGTCGTAAGGTTATGCGCAAGTCCTTGATCAGGGGAGCAAGCCCGTGGAGTGAACCAGACTGTCCTGGAGCAAGTTTGCCATGGGCCAAGTGGTCAAGAGTGTCGAGATGGGCCAAATGAAACTGCAGGTTTTTCCTTGCAAGCAGACCACAGACATCCGAATACCTGGAACAGACACTATAAGTACACCCGACCATGAGAAGCTGAGCGGATGACATGGGATACCCACATTGTCTTGCAGACGAATAGTACCGCCATTGTCGTTGTGTTCTGTGCTGCCTCCTCGCATTGCCAATGCGGACCCCACGAAGACTGCAGGCGACGAGCGAAGACTGCCTCTTTCGACTGGGCTCCACCACGGTAAGGTCTGCGATTCTCCTCCATTTAGGTAGTCGCTCACTATGTTAGGCTCCATGCAAGTCGACATGGTGACTCTGCCCTGCCGGAGGAATACATGGACAGCGTGCGGTATGAGGTAGACATAGATGGCGTCCCTGACCTCGAGAGGCAAGCAAAAGAATGCACTCTGTTTTTGCGCTGCTTCCATGATGCCTGTAAAGGCAAGCCAGAGAGAATGTTGCAGTCCGACATGCACGAGTTGCAAAGAGAAAACAAGGTGCTTGAAGATTGCAAGTGATCAATGTCGAGTGCACATGTCAGCACGCCTCATGCCAAGAACACGGTTGGTTTCAACCCTGCAGATGCAAGCTGGCCCGGCATTGCCACTGAATTTACCCAGTCCAGCACGTATACCTTCGTTTACACAGTAGCTATTCCAGTCTGGAAAACATGAACGCTTCCTTTTCCTGGACCAAGACTGCTTCATGGCAATCAATGGACATGGTAGGTTATACGGGGTTAAATGTTGTGGGGAGCAGGAGGCGAGCGCCCTGGCAACGGTGGGCCAGAAACAAAACAGTGGGCTTCTCCAGGCTAGGCTTCCTTGGCTTCCAGGCAGTGACATTATCTCAAGGTCAGGGAGGCATCAACCTGTCGAATATTGCTTTTGACGCCCCGTAGTTGACAAACTGGAAGTATTTTGCGTTGCAATAGTCTTGAGCACCCTTTGAGATGACATCCGCAACTCCTCAGACGAAACCCATCAGCGTCTTTGCTCGCTGGCGACGGCTCACTCAGTCGGAAAATGCGCAGGGCGAAATCGCTCGTAGCACGGTCTCCGCAGATGCTTGCTCCTTGCTGTCAGTGTCCATAAGCCAGCAAGATCTGGGGACAAATCAGTCTTGGACAGGTCCCCCAGCCTTCAAAGCCATCTTCAACCCGGAGGACGACAACGCAGCTGTATACGACTCTATCGTGGCACCTGCCGTCCCGCTCATTCTGCAGGGCGGGAGTTGCAACTTCTTCGCATACGGTCATTCCGGCAGCGGGAAGACACACACCATTATAGGGTACAAGTTCGACGATGACAAGGAGCTCGGGTTGTGCCTCGCCGCTGCGAGGCAACTTTTCGACGGGCTTGACGCACTGAATAAGGGTGCCCGCGCAGAAGAGAAGCTGGGGATTGGCTTGAGCTTGTTCGAACTGCGCAAGAAGTCGGCCTTCGACCTGCTCAACGCACGCAAGGAGTGCCACATTAGGGAAGGTCACGACGGCAAGGTCCACATTCGCGGAGAGACCGAGATGCGGGAAGGAGGCAAGGTCAGGGTCTGTCCTATCGTCAAGAAGCCCTGCTGGACGTACGCGTCTCTGCGGCATGAGCTGACTCAAGCCCTTGGCCGCCGAACAGTGGGCTTGTCAAGTATTCACGACCAGAGCTCCAGGACTCATGCGGTGTTGGAGCTGGAGATCGTGTGCCAGTCGCTCGTGGACGCGCGTCAGGTTCTAATCGATCAGCAATCGGAGCTGGTCCCAGTGGGAAAACGCGCCACCGACATCGCCATCGAGGAGCAGCGCAAGGGCTTTGTTGTGCTCCCCAGCGGTAAATGGGCGCCCAATCCAGATTACGAAATCGACCAGGAGCGCATTGCCGCCGCTGAAGCGGAGAAGGCCGAGTGCGAGGCTCGTGTCGCGGCCGCAGAAGAGGCTTTGGATAATATCCTCAAGTCGAGTTCTCATCAGTGTCTGGGTGCCAAGATGGTCTTTGTAGATCTTGCAGGAGCGGAATATCACCACGAAAAGGGCCCCCAACTGCAACCTCTCAGGCAACAGACTCCGCAAGAGCGCCAAGAGGGTCGCCAGATCAACACGGACTTGCTGGCGCTGAAGGAGGTGATGCGGGCGTGGTCCGGGAATCAACAGAGGATACCGTTCCGGTCCTCAGCGCTGACCATGGTGCTACGGGAGGGCTTCCTGTCGTCGGAGAAAGGGAACACCACCATGATTGTCACCGTATCCCCAGCTAAAGAGCAGTATGCCGCTACGCTGAACTCGTTGAAGTACGGAAGTCTTGTGGGCAGTGCAGGCGTGTAATGGGATCATAGGGCTCAGAAAGTCTAGAATGGTACCATGTTCACTGCTCAAGGCGTCAACCCTTTTTGCTAGGTATTGTGCACGAGCTTAGAACTATTGCCACGCAGAGGAGGCATGTGAATGTGTCTAGCGATACAGGTGTCCACTGTTCGAGTATCATCTCTCCTCCGAACCATTGATTCGTCACTACATGCGTCGTAAAGGCTGGATAATTCAGTTCTCATTCTAAATCTGGGCGAACGCTGAAAGCAATGCTACAATCTCCAACCAAGCCGCAATGGAGAGGACAGGCTGAGGATGTATGAGAAGATACGACGGCATTTGATCGACCGGGGCCAAACATGCAGGGCGCAGCAGCAGTATAGCTCCATACAGTCAGTATTTTACGTCTATGCATGGGCACGTTTCATCCTTCTCAGAAGTTGTTCCCAAGTCCAACACGCCTGAAAATCACATTTAGATCAATTTCCCGAGCCCAATAGATGTAATGTTCCACCAGATCTCGACCTTCATTCAGCTCTTCTGCGCCTTGAACTCATACACCAAGCACCCAACCTGTACACTCCCTCCCACGCCCCCATCATTGCACATCTTATAGTTATCAATGAGCAGCTGCTGACAAGCTATATACCCCGGGTCCTTGATACCGAGCGGGTTAGCGGGGTACACCTGGTCATACCCACCGTCGAGCACACAGCCGTCCTTCCAGTAGACGTTGTACTGGTAAGGCACCCCGCCGTCCAAGCTCTGGTAGTGGATGTTGGTCGACGGGTCGAGGCGCTTTATCGGCGTGATGGCTGTGCCGCCGCAGGCGTAACCTGAGCGGTAGGAGACCGTGCCGGCCTGGATGTCGCCGTGCTTGCCGAATTCGTCGGGTCCGAAGCAATGCCTGTCTTGCTGAGTGAGAGCGACGGTGGGTCCCGCGATGTTGAAGGAGTAGACGCCGCAGCCTACGTCGACTTTGCCGGTTATGACCATCAGGGTGCCGACGGCTATAAGTGAGAATGTTTGTTAGATGCGTACTTCATGTCCTATGGAAAGGAGGCACAAGGTGTAACTCACTTCCTGTGTTCGAGCATGCTTGCGTCAAGGAGGAGATCCTTGCAGTTGAGTGCACACTTTTTGCTCTTGTCTGTAGCAGGTGCGAAACCCAAGTCGAAGTTGAAGTGCGAGCACGTGTCCGGGTTGGGCGGCGGTGTTCGTCGAGTAAGGCCTGCTGCTGGCTTCCTGTCGTTGCCCGCGGCGTCCACAGTCATCTTCAGGTCGCGCCCCTCAGCCCAGCTGTCACAAAAGTGCCCGTAAACGCTGTTCTTGTCGCCTCCAAAGACCTTCGATGGAATGTCGCTAAAATTTTCTTCCTGGCAGTCAGGCTTGACTTGTGGTTGGGAGTCGATGCGAGCCTTGGAGGCTTTGTCGAACACGTCCGACACTTGGAGGATAAATCGTACTTGATCCTCCTTGAAGATGCCCAGAAATGCGTCAGCTGGTGCGCTGCATTCGCAGTCCTTGAACTGACCCTGCATAAAGGCAGAAAAAAGGTTCCGAAGGTCAGTCCGATAATACATAAAAGACCAAGTGAAGGGTCGAGTGACACTCACAGACGCGCAGACAGGCTTTCCATCGATGTCATCAGGAAGCTTCGCATCGCAATCTGGTCGATTGGCCGGTGGATAGCCACAGAAAAGCTTGATGACATTGCGTTAGATCATAAGGTCTAGCTGGGACAAAGTGAGGCATATGCTAGTGCTGGCACCCAACTTACAGGGCTTTTTGTAGGGTCAGGACAGCCTGTCGGCGATGTTGTTGGACTGGTTGTCTCAGTTGCCGTAAGGGATATGGTGACAAGGGACGCAGCAATGTGGTTTTAGCCTTTGAGAGGCACGTTCTCCACCATGGTGTCGATGGCTAGTGCCAGAAGGTATGTGCCAAGTTGGTTGGCGACCTCCGGCGTAATTGTCAACATCGGGGCACAGGCGAGGACAAAGTCTGAGACCACATTCGCGGCTCGCAGAGCCTCGCCGGCTCCATCAGCGAATATGAAATGCATCTAGTCTTGACGCAGGAGCAGGAGGTCGTTGAATAGTCCTCCAGGGCCAGCCATGGATGCAACTGTTTCAGCTCCACAAACGGCCTGCCCATATGTGCCAGCGGCACGTTGCCTTGTCTTGCCACCGTTACTGGCATCAAACTTAGTTCCGTCATCACAGCTTGTCATTATGTGCATAAGGTCATTGATCCGTTGTGAGGTCGGCATCTAGTATGGCCGCAAGATCCCCCTGGGCAAACCCGCCGCTTGGCTGTGTTACCAGTGTAACCGTTGGAGTTGGGTTTATACCGTAGGCGTAGATGTCAATATTGTTTCATATAGGCAATGTATGATAAAGCTAGAACATATGAATTGCACCATACCCTTGAAGTTCTGTTGGGTCTGGCTTGGGCATGACCGTGCCAATGCCTGATCCCTGGGCCGAGATAACAACCGCCGTGGCTGTCGCCAGTGCGGAAGCCTTCTACGCGTCCTGTTGCGGAACAAACAGACCGAGCTGGTTTGTGTCCAAGGCTTTCAACTTCAATTCGGCAAGGAGAATTGCCATGATTGCCAATTACACGTCAGCAATGCTTCTGAACGTCTTGGAGAGCAGTTGGGCGAACCCGCGACGCTCAAGGGTGCCGTCAATCTGGAGATCGGCTGAGTGAAGAACGTCACGGGCATCTTGATAATAATGGTCATCAGCCTTGCCACAGCCATCGAAGACCCCTTGTATCTTGGCCTTCGCGTCTGGTGAGAGTTCTACGTCGAACCCGTCGCCTTCCTTCCCCGAAACCCAGACGGTAGTGCCGCCAAGATTGGGAACATCTTGCTGCTGGAGGGTTAGCATTGTATTTGGGTCAAATCTGGTCTTTCTCACAGTTATAGCCTTGTATTGGTCCAGTTGGCCGAGATCTAGCACTTCTGCAGTAGCCAGCATGGAGCCTCCAACAACGACAAGTCGGTGCCAGCCCTTCTTGTGCATGAGAGAAACGAAACGGTTTGTAGAGGGGTATGTACGACTTGTCGGTCTTCTATCAGTGAGAATAACAGACTCAAAGTCAAAGGGGACGGACAAATGGTCGTATTTATCAAGGGTTCAGATGTCGATCCTCAGCGGACTGGATGATCATTTGTAACGATGTGAACAGCGACCTTGAATGCCCATGTAATTGCCATTAGTATCTCTCTTGCCTCTCATCAGCCCATAGACTGTATCCATCTTGTTGTCTCCAACGATACAACCTGCCGTTGGCCCGACCACACCATGGCCGACATGGTTGCATGTGCAGACCACCGTAGAGGCTATGCTGTAGCCCGCAACGATTTACGGCGCGTTGTATGTCTTCTTCTTGGCAATGGGTGAGTTAACCGCCAAGCGTAGAATTTCAGGAAGTCGGTCACCAACTTTATTGGCCGCTGTTGAGATTAATGTTGGCCCCAAAAGCAAGCCGGCCACGGAGCCGCCTGACAACACCGTGGTAATGCATTGTCACGACCTTACCAAGAACCAAATCAAATTCTGGTGTTCTCATCGCGGCGATGGCAGAGCTACTAGTGACCGTGTGCAGCGGCTACATTCGCCATAATTGGTAGCGTGCTCCTTTCCTTGGGCCGTCTTGAGGTCATTAAGTGGCCGTCACTGGCTGCCAGGCCTGGAAAGTTATATTTGAGAGTTGGAGAGTTTCAAGCGGGATCAGGTATCTTAACCCTTTTACTTAGCTTTGACGTCGCTGAGCGGCTAAATTGGCGAACCTGATTAGTTTATTCGTATGAAGAGTCTGTGGTGATGCAAGGCGAGGCAGGAGCTAGGTCCATGGTGGAGGCCTCGAGGCGCGCTGTTGGTTGTGGTGTTGGTAGGCTCAAGACAACACGGCGGCCACTGCAACCTCGGTGCTTCATGACACTCGCCATCTAAATCAAGCCAGTTCTTCTGGTAGAGCGACCTGAACGGGATGTACTGCCACCAAGTGGTTCCAGCCTTCACCTAGAGCTAACGCTAGGCGCACTGGACATCTTTCTACCACGAAACTCAACACTTGGCTACTTCTTAGCTTAGCTTGTTGTTGTTGGGGAGCAAAATATTCCATTGACAAATCTTGGAGACATGGCTACCTTCTTGCTTCAATGTTAATTCGGCATTTCGTTTACAAAATACTGACCAAGCTAGCATGCGTGATGGTATCGTTGGCGGCTGGCAGGAAGCCCTTGACATGGCCGACAACGCCGTCACTGTCATGACAGATCATGGGTCCGATGCTAAGGTCCAGGCTATGTGCAAGTACGTCCTCGGGGAGAACGGTTTTGACAACAAGTTCAACCAAGTTAAATGTAAGTTCCTGGAAATACGTCCCCTGGGTTGAGCAATCTGCGATGCTTATTGTGGACTGAACACTAGCGACTTTCAACGCTATCCGGGCCTTCACTCGAGATCCATCGCCATACAGGCCTCAAGACAGTGAATGGAAGGTTGGAATGAGTAATACTGATGTGGTAAGCGGCCCCAACGCAACACAGCGCCACAAGCAGTTGACACAGAAGCTCTTAGGAGCTGTACTGCGACATAACACGCTTTACGAGACTGGAAACCACGGACCCCAAGGAGGAGAGATGGTGGGACAACATGATGGAGCAGCGGTTCTTGACTAGTTTCCACGAAAGGCTCATAACTTGTTACGACCCAAACCAGGCGGTTGGTCAGGGCACGGCCATGGCTTCCACATGGAGCTCCGATTTTGTCAGGATGTGGGACTGGATACAGGCCGGCGGCTCTCGAATGGGAGTAGACAAGGGCCCATACACTAGGCAGACCAGGTACGCCAACTCCATGGACTTGTGTACATGGTTTAGAAACAGCATGGCAGAAAAGGGATGGCCCAAAATCGACATTTCTGCGCTCGAAACGATAAAGTCGCAAGAGTATGCCGATGCGCTTTCGGGCTTACAGACCCCAGGGGACGGTCTACGATTCATGGGAGCTCTGTTCTTGCATGAGGTGAGCGCTTCTTGTCTACCCTGTTTTGCCTCCATTGCTCTTGTTCTAACACAAATATTGAGAAATGCTGCTCATCAGTTGACACATACCAACCAAGGCGGCAAGCTGGACGATCTGAAGGACAATGACCTACCAGACGGCACACGACAGTGCTATGGCTGGAGATGTGTTGGTGCACTGGCCAATGCCAGGAACTCCGGTAAGTACATACATAAGAGGATCAATCCCCGAAATGTCCCCTTAGTACTGCAGTATCAATCAGACACTTGGACATAACCTTACGACTACCGCTGGAGTTCTTCGAAGCCCTGGGCCATCATACACGGCCAACAGGCTCTCACCAGGATATAAATACATCGGACATCTCCACGGTACCCGTACTCACATGGATGCGAATATGGCCAGCCATTGCGGCTCGGCTCCAGCAACTGCAGCGTCTCCACATCTGGATAGACCACGATGACAGCAGGATCTGGTCACTGGTTGATGAAAGGGCAGTCTTATCGTCTATAACAACACCTTTAACGCCCGGCAGCGCTGCTCGTCTGAAGTACCTTAGGTTTGATCTGCCTAAACTACATCCACGCTATGAGGACGCCGCCCGTCACTTCACAGAGGGCAGTAGGGAACCACCGCCATATGTGACGATAGAGAGAAGGCTACGTCAAAGGCATTTCTATGTGGAGACTGCTCCAGGAACTGGCACGGTGGTTGACACGCAAGATTTTCCAGTGCTATTTGAACTGGTCGACTACACGGCCGAAGGGCCTGGAGCTCCCATGTCACTTGAGGAGGTTGAAGAATGGGAGCGAGAGATCTGGGAGGCGGGTGGTGATCCCGTCAACGAAGTGTTTGAGACGGTTTGCCCAGGCAGACGTGCAATATAAGATCCAGATCACAGGAGAGAGCGCCTGGCTGATGGCGACTCCGGGCATAGTCTACGAAGGTTCGCTGATCACATAAAAAGAGCTCCCTGGGCTCGTGGGCTGCCTCTAGGATATTCTAGGGAGTCGCTGCAAAATCAGATATTGGCGAATCATCATTAAAACACATCCAATAATTGAGGCTTCTGAGGGCGCTTTGTATTCTGAGCTGGGCCTGCGGGTAGGCGCTTGACAAGGTGTGCCTTTTTCGTGCCTGGCGTTGCGCCTACACCGATCAGTGTCACGTTGAGAGATGCCGGCGATCATCCTGTGGTTTCCAATCTTGCATACGTGCTGGCGAGACAGCTCCTCTTGGCCTGCTGTAAAGAGAAACGCCGAGCAGTTGCAGTTTCACTTCGTGATAGGGACTCGAGAATGGCAGGTTGGTCTTTCAATCATCGTCGTGTCAGGCTTTGAGATTTTGGGAAGTGAAGTCCTTCGAAGTGACCACCGGGTAGCGATTGCATGCCGCCGCCGGCACCCGCCCCTTAAAACATACAGGACGTCGCACGCGCCACAAAGCCGCCGTCTTCAATGCTGACGTCGATCTGGTGCCGGACCGGCTAGTACGCTGCCAGCCCCCGGGTTTACCAACCGCAATGTTCTCGTCCTTGCTTGGACATTGTAACCTCTGCGAGCCGCGAATGCTACCTCGCGGTCTCGATGACCAGGCAGATTCTGTGCATTAAGATTGGAAATAGCTCAGGTCTCTGAGAGGTTGGCAACAGAACACTCCACACAAGCTTAGCCAGCTTCTCGGGAGTCGTGGCGTCCTACAGTCATGATCACTTATGCTCAATGATCAAAATGTGACCCTATCACCCTTGGGTGAATTCTCCATATATACACGACCCCTATTAACAGTAACGTTACCGATAGGTATCGAACGAACTAAGTCTCAAATGGGCGCCGTTGTGCCAAGATGATGTGGCAAAGAAGCTTTGCGGTGGTCGCGTTGGCAAAAGCTTCATTTGTCTTGGCCCACGCCGCCAAGATGTGGAGACTTGACGACAGAGGTTGGATGCGCCAAACATCCGGATGCTGGAGTCCAGGGCCCGATAGCTCCCTTCCTCTGTACCGGCTATAAACGCCGCAGTCTCAGCGCCGACTAATAAAAAGAGACCGGGCGCTTTTGCTCTGGCAAAGCTGCATGTTCGCTACTCCAATCCAGGAAGCTGGGAGGCATCGTCGAGCTCGGGCGCATTGAGGACATCGCTGACATCGTGGCGGATCGGAGTAGCTCAAAACTAATCTCATGCGCGCCGACGCTCACCTTCCTTATTTGGCAGTTCTATCAACGCTTACCACAGTACTGGATGAGGGGCAACTCCGATCTCCTCAGCAGTCAGCAACGACAGCATGTCCCTTCGCAATCTTACGCTGCTCACCCATGCTAGAGACAACAGGGCCTAGGCCAACCCGTGCTCATGCTCGCAGTTGGGAGTCGTCAATCATGGAGTCAATCACTCGGCCGGGGTGGATATCTTAACACAATGCCCAGGTGTGCCAGCGATGCAGGACGACGCTGACCAGCGATCGACGGGAGGCTTAAAGCTTCCTTTGGGTAGACAAGCGTAACCATGAGGGGATGTCCTCAAACGAGCCAACCGTACCACGAGCCGTTTGTTTCATGTCGATGCAGGCCAGCTAGCGGGGCTGAGGGAAGCACTCGACTCGCAAGACATCCAGGACACCAACGGTCGTCTTCCTCCATTGCATCATGGGTTTGTCCCGCCTTCCTGTTCGTGAGTAGTCAACGGAGCTAATATTGCCCGTAGCATCGTTTCTGGGGTTGCATTGATAACGACTCTGTGGGATGGTCGGCATGGATTAAAGCTGGGATCTGCACGGAGCCCGCCCGGCTGTCCAGTCCAGTGCCACCGACATGGCCCGCCGGCTAAGAGACAGGGTCCAGCCACGGCAAGCTCACTATATCGAGCACAACGCGATGCACTATATATAAGCTGCTCGATCCGTCGCCAACCCGCGTTCAGGGTTCGCTATCCCTCCTTGTCCACTTCTCCTCTCCTGGTCAAGTGGCTCGACATTGCAAGGAGTGACAGCCTGAGTCACGGTGCGCCATGTTGTTTCACCGCCTCGCAGTCGCCCTGGCTACTGGCCTCGCAATCGGGGCTTCAGCCAGGAGTGTTGAGGTCTCAAGGAAGCGAGATGTTCCGGCTTCTCACATCCTCCACGAGAGGCAATTGGATCACTGGTCGCACAGCTGGGAGAAGCGCAACAGGGTTCCGGACTCGGCACTCTTGCCGATGCGCATTGGACTGAGACAGTCGAACATTGAGTTGGGACGCAGCATGCTCGGTGAGAGGTGAGACTGAGCAAACAAGGTCCGGCCGACAACGCCAAGGATCTGGGATTAACCCTCATCGCTAGGTCCAATCCCAAGTCAGAGCTCTACGGCAAGCACCTCTCCTCCGCTGAGGTGATTGATCTCTTTGCGCCGACCAAGGACAGCGTCGATGCCGTCACCGCGTGGCTCAAGTCTGCGGGCTTTGCCGCCGACCGCGTCTCGCAGTCGGTCAACAAGCAGTGGATGCAGTTCGACGCTACAGCCGCCGAGGCCGGAGATCTGCTGTTCACGGACTTCTACGTCTACGAGCACCGTTGGACGGGCACCCAGAATGTCGCCTGCGAGGAGTACCACATCCCGTCCCACATCCGGGAGCACATCGACTACATCACTCCTGGCATCCGACTGCGGGTCGATCCGGGCAGAGCTAAGAAGGCCAAGCGGGAGATCGAGGCCGAGAAGCTGCGGAAGAGGGGCGTGTCGGCCATGAACACCGGCGCTGTGCCCATTGCCGAAGCTCGCCTGCCCACTCTGCCCCAACTCAACAGCAGCGTCTGCTACAAATACGTCACGAACCAGTGCGTCCGGAGTAAGCTTCCCCCGAACGAACGAATCCTGACGCACCACTTGTCTGACGGTGAAAACAGACCAGTACCGCGTCCCCAAGGCTTCCAAGGCGGCTGAAGGCAACGAGCTCGGCATCTTCGAGAGCTTGAATGATCACTACAGCAAGGAGGATCTGGATGCCTTCTGGAGCAACCTCTTCCCGTAAGGTGGCACTGCTCGTTAGTGCCTGGCTTCCTTCCATACTGACTCTGTGCAGTGAGATCCCCAACGGCACCTACCCCAAAGAGGATCTGATCGACGGGGCTATCGGCGCCGCTCAGACTGCGGACGAGGTCGGCGCCGAATCGAACCTTGACTTCCAGGCTTCCTGGCCTCTGATCTGGCCCCAGAAGGAGATCCTCTTCCAGACCGACGACCAGTACATCGAGATCAACCAGACGGATGCGCACACCCCTTACCTCGGGTTCTGGAACAGTAAGAGTTACCCTCTCGTAACAATGATGCAAATCCTTGCTAACAGGCTGCAGCCTTCTACGATGCCCTCGACGGCAGCTACTGCACCTACAGCGCCTACGGCGAGACGGGCAACTGCGACAAACCCGAGTGCCTGGACCCGCAGTACCCGGACCCCAACCCGGGCGGCTACCAGGGGCAGCTGATGTGCGGCGTCTACAAACCCACCAACGTCATCTCCATCTCGTACGGCGGCGGCGAGGGCGACCTGCCCGCCTACTACAACCGCCGCCAGTGCGACGAGATCATGAAGCTCGGCCTCCAGGGCGTCACCGTCGTCATATCCTCGGGCGACGACGGAGTGGGCTCCTACCCGGGCGACGGCGGGTATGCCTCCGGCTGCGCGGGCCCCACCGGCAAGATCTTCTATCCGGCCGTCGACGCCGCCTGTCCCTATGTCCTGGCCGTCGGCTCGACGCAGCTCGACAACGCCACGACGCCCGGCTCGTGCAAGCTCAACGAGGTGGCCACCACCCGCTTCCCGTCGGGCGGCGGGTTCTCCAACGTCTTCGACACGCCAGACTACCAGAAGGCCGCGGTCGAGACCTACTTCGACACCGTCTCGCTGTCCTTCTCGGGGTACACCGACCCGGGGACCAACTTCAGCGCCGTCGGTAACGGCGTGTACCGCGTCGGAGGACGCGGCTACCCGGACGTGGCCGCTGTCGGGGACCGGTTCGTCATCCGCACCGGCGGCGTGTGGGCCACCATCGGCGGGACGTCGCTGTCCGCGCCCGTGTGGGCTGCGCTGCTGACGCTTGTAAACGAGGAGAGGATCGCGGCGGGTAAAGGCACGGTCGGGTTCGTCAACCCGGTGCTGTACCAGCACCCCGAGGTCTTCAATGATATTGTTACGGGCGCGAATCCGAACTGCAACTCGACGGGGTTCCTCGCGGCCAAGGGGTGGGATCCGGTTACGGGGTTGGGGAGCCCCAAGTTTCCCAAGTTGCTGAGCTTGTTGATGAGTCTGCCCTAGACGTTGGAAGGTGGTTGGGCTGACTTGGTGTCCTACAAGGTCATGGATAACATGTTAATATATAGTAACGTTATGACAATTTTGAACATACGAAGTATGAGCATGGTCTTCCCGTGGCTGCCAGAAACACTGTCTGTGGTCAACTTTGGCTGCGACGGATGCATGGCCTCACGGCTGGATATGGCGCTCCTGTCTTGCTGTTCCAAAAGAGGCGCCATGTCCCTGCCGTCAGCCATCAGGCACCCGATCACGGAAGAGCGAGAGCAGGACCAAAAAGTGTGCGCCAGCCGCGAATCGAACGCGGGGCCCATCGATGGCAACGATGGATTTTACCACTAAACCACTGGCGCTGTTAGGTGCTTATTAATCGATGTTCAGCGTCTGCGTATTTTAGCTTGATGGCCATGGAAATCGCGGGGCCGCGCAACAAGACGCTAAGGACGTCGAAGACGGGATCAAGACAGTTGAAATAAACATCGAACGTGCCTGCTTCTAGTAGAGCCGCAATGCTAACAATGATCAAATGCCAGGGCTCATAACGTCGGGTGTGATGCAACTTGTGTGACGTTATTGAACGGTCATCCTTAGGGAACTCGGTGGAGCTTGACACGGTGCAAGTGCCTGGCGGATATAAGTCACGATGCCGCATCGCGCGTCTATGAAGATTCAGCTCCGATGTAGGGAATTGCGTCGTTGTTGAAGGACGATCTCGTCGCCGTTAACGATCCCTTGCTCTGAGCTCGTCCCTCCTTCACTCTGCGGTCAAATAAGTCCGGGTCATGATGACGTCAAGGCTCGTGGAACGCGTTCTGGCCCGGAGCTTCAGCTCCCCGCTCACTGCTAACCCCAGGCACACACGACCTCTATTTGTGACTGCGACTTTACTTAGCTCTCAGAGAAATTGCTCTACCAAACCTATCATCATGACCAATAAACGGTCATTATCCTCCTCGTCCAACTCTAACTCACCAGACCAGAGCAACAAGCAAGCAAAGATGTCGGAGGACAAGGCGCAGAACGGCGGGCAGGGCGAGAAGGCTCACCAGTACCAAGCCAGCGACAGGACGGACAGGGAGGAGGACCAGTGGAAGTTCAAGGCTCCGTACAAGATCCACGACGACGCCAGAAACTTGGACGCCAAGTGGAAGGGGAAGTGCCACTGCGGAAAGGTCCAGTACCAGCTCAGCAGAGACAAGCCGTTGGCCAGCAAGTACTGCCACTGCACGACCTGCCAGCGTCTCCACGGTGTGAGTCTCTGTCTCTTCTCAACAAGCCTCATCGCGTGATTACTGACCACCGCCTTTCGTCCAGTCTCCCTTCCAATGGGCCGCCATCTTCCACAAGGAGGACATCAACTTCACCAACGGCATCCACGACCTCGGCTGGTACGACCCTACCGGCAAGTCGACAACGCACCACCTCCCGTGCAAGGTGCACTGCGCCTACTGCCGCACGCCGATCATGGACGAGGGCCGCAACATGATCCTGCTGTTCCCGACGCTGATCGAGGGCATCAACACCCCGAAAGGCAAGGAGGCGTTCAAGGTGCAGTGCCACATGTTCTACCCGCAGCGCGTGGTCGACTTCAAGGGCGACGGCGTCAAGAAGTTCAAGGGCCTGGCCGACGAGAGCCCGCTGGTGGACGACGACGGGAAGATCTTGCCGGGACAGAAGGAGGGTGATAAGGAGAACGATAAGAAGGAGCAGGAGCTGTGATGTGATCCGAACCAGGGGGGTGTTTGTCTTCGGTGCGGGTGGTAGGAGTTTGGCGATGGGGAAATTAAAGCATTGCATTACACTTAGATGGCATTACCTTTTCACGCATTGATGATATGTACGAATACACGCCAGAAGGTTATCTGACGGCCGGCCCGAGCAGGCCAGTGATATCACCGGACGCTGCCATGTGTCTTGCTGCATGATGGGCATCTTCCCCCGTGGTAGGAGCTGCAGCCTTGCATCTCAGTCGGGCAATCACGGCCGCATTCGAGGCGGCTCGGAAAGGTATATGCATTGAATGTGACGCTGGCCGAAGCGATGAGCCCAGATGAAAATGGCTCAACTCTCGGCGGCTCGTGGACTTGCCATTGACATTCCAACCGTTGTCGCTTCGCGCCTCTGCATTCCGGTAGATTCAGCCTGATGTGCTCGGTTGAGAAGACGAAGGATGTCAAGCCGAAGTTTAGAGAAATATCGGGCTTTATTGATAGTAAATAATAGCCCGCTTGCCGCGCAACTGAACTGGTGGAAATCTCGGGCCCTTCCAACATCATACACCAACTTCTCCGATCATTCGTTGTATGCACAGTACAAGCAGTACATAAGGTATCTATCTGTAGGCTACAGCTCCCCTGAGCGCCGCAGTTCGCAACGCCCATAAAGCCTATGGACTGAGGAGACACAAGACGAATTGACAGCACGGGTAGTTTCCAAGCATTCCCCTGTTGTAGGCCCTGCTCCAAAAGTTCCTCGCCAAAAAATAATCAGCGTCACTGGCAGTCTGAAGCTCCCTGAAGCTCCGGACAGCACTGAGCTTGCAATTACGTCAGTGGTGAGTCCCAAGCTTTTTTCTGACCAACAACATTTTGCCTCTCCATTGCCGTGTTCGGCAGAGTCAGATGGCGGATGTCTCTTCCACGGAGCTGCCAGATTTGCTTCCAGATCTATGTGTAAGGGCGGCGACGACTGGAGGATCTCTCGAGAAGCGAGAATAACTGTGCTTTTCTTAGTTGAGATCAGAGTTGCCCTGCGTTGCTGCCAGCTGCTTTGCCTTGTTGATATCCAGCCGAATACCCACCCCCGCCAGAATATGCCCCTCATGCGGGAGAACAGCCCACCAATCCTGACCTCCAATCGCTTGTGTACCTTCAATGTCCCTTGAGATGCAACGAGAAAGGCTCAGTTACACAATGCACCCCTAGGCCCTTGGCCCGTGGCATGCCGGACCCGAGACAAAGACGCCTTCCCTTGCCAACTGGGAAAGAGTAGGAAGAGAAAAGTCCAAGACGTATCCCACTCGTTTACGTTGCGGCGGAAGTTTTCGCGAACATGAGCTAGTGGGGCAACTTGTACTCGATTTTCCTCTGATGTCAGCTCTTCAAAGGCCAAAGTTGGTGCCTTCCGGGCCCCCCTTCTGCCCCTTGGATTCTCTCCAGGTCCTTCGTCAACAATCGTCATCTTTTCTCCATCCTCTTCTCTCCTGCCCCGCCGAAAGCCGTGAACTCTTGAACATCGGAATCTAGGGAGCCAATGACCGCTCGTCCCTGGTGAGAAAAGCGTACAACTCTGGGCCTAAAGGCTAGGTGCATGTTGCCATCTCCACCTTGGCTCCATTGCTGCAAAAAAAGGTGCCAACTTTACTACCGCCTGTCAGTCTGCCACAACACCAGAACATCGGTAGCGCCGACCGGGGTTTGGCTCTCTTTCCTTCCTTCACCGACCGCTCTTTCCCACGACCGTGTTCGCACAACCCCGCCAATCACCTTTCCTTCTTGTGATTCTCCCATTCACCATCGCAAGTCATTCTCTACTCTGGCAGAACTTGCCTCGGTTTTGTTAATTGAGTCTTTGCGGGTCTCGCTGTTGTCATTCTACTCGTCTTGGGAACATATCTTCGATCATTCAGAGCATTCATTGACATCGGATAATCATGGAGCAGAAACCGGTGGGACAGGAGCCTCCTCCTCCTCCTCCTCCTCCTCCTCCTCCTTCTGGCCAGCAACAGGCCGCCCCGCGACCTGGCATTGGCGAGCGCGCCGACACAACACTCCCTCCTCACGTCCAGCCGTCCATCACGCAGGTCCCGGTAACGCCTGGCATTAACTCCGACACGTACCGCCCTCACGATAGCCCCAGCGACGACGACAACAACGAAGCTCCCGGAGCACCCAGCACGGGCTACTTTGCTCATCGGGAATCGGTTGCCTCGAGGGATCTGACCGACCTGTCTCCCAGCGAAGTTGCCGCCACTTCGAAAACCACAGAGAACCTGCTCGGACGTATGAGTCTGGCAGCTATGGGCCGTCGCCAGTCGCTGTCCCACATCCGTGCAGCGCACCCCGACCTCTCGCTGAGCGGGAATGTCATATCTGCGACGTTCAACATCCCTCACTCCCTGACGTACAACAAGGGTGCTGACTGGGTAAGTCATGTTACCCGCCTCTCAGCCTTACCAGTGTCGCCCTTTTGTGTTCCTTTCTCTGTCCTTTCTCGAGTTTGCCCCGCAATGATGACGATGGTGGGGTTAACACGTGTTAATCGCGAACCAGGATCTGAGAACGCGCCGGGGCCAATCTGCCCTCTTCGATTCCTTCTCCTACCTGTCCTCCGACGAGTCACCATGGAACCACACTGTCGTCGCCTGGACTGGTGAGATCGAGGCCCCACCACCTCCTCTCGAGACACGGCCAGATACGCCGCCCAAGACAACAGTCGGCCTCAAGCCCCTGAACAACCTCTCAGCACCCGTCCCTGTCAACGGCGAACGCCCAAATGCCAGCCCGGCACCTGCAGATGGTCTGTGGATCCCACGGGAGGACCAGCAGCGGCTCGAATACCAGCTATCGCATGATAAGACCATCAAGACCGTACCCGTCTGGCTGGCAGATGACAATGAGGGACCCGAGGAGGGCATCATGCTCAAGGACCAGGCGAGATGGCGTCGCTATGCCGAGCACGACCTCTACACGCTGTTTCACTACAAGCAACACGAGCCGACAGACGGCCGCGCCGAGAGGAAGCAATGGGCCGACTACTACCGCATGAACCAGAAGTTCGCCAACAAGATCCTCGAGGTCTATAAGCCCGGCGACCTTGTCATCGTCCACGACTACTACCTGATGCTGCTACCGAGCATGCTCCGCCAGCGCGCACCACACATGTACATCTCCTTCTTCCTGCATTCGCCCTTCCCCAGCAGCGAGTTTCTACGATGCCTGCCCCGGAGGAAGGAGATTCTCGAGGGGCTGCTGAGCTGCAACCTGGTCGGATTCCAGAGCTACAGCTACTCTCGTCACTTCGCCAGCTGCTGTACCCGGATCTTGGGCTTCCCGTCCGACACGACGGGCGTGGACGCATACGGATCCCGCGTCGAGATTGGCGTCTTCCCCATCGGGATCGATGCCACGAAGGTGGAGAAGCTGGCCTTCAGCGAGTCGGTGAGCGCCAAATACGCTGCGCTGAAGAAGATGTACGAGGGCAAGAAGATCATCGTGGGCCGGGATCGCCTGGATAGTGTCCGCGGTGTGGCCCAGAAGCTGATGGCGTTCGAGCGCTTCCTGGAGCGGTACCCCCAGTGGCGCGAGAAGGTGGTCCTGATCCAGGTCACGTCGCCGACCAGCATCGAGGAGGAGAAGGAGGAGAACAAAATTGCTAGCCGGGTCAACGAGCTTGTTACCCGGATCAACGGCATGTACGGCTCCCTGGGATTCTCGCCGGTGCAGCACTTCCCTCAGTACCTCAGCGAGGACGAGTACTTCGCCCTGCTGCGCGCCGGCGACATCGGTCTCATCACCTCGGTCCGAGACGGCATGAACACCACCTCGCTCGAGTACGTGGTCTGCCAGCGCGACTCTGCCGGTCCCCTGATCCTGTCCGAGTTCAGCGGCACTGCAGGGTCGTTGAAGGACGCCATCCACATCAACCCGTGGGACCTGTCTGGCGTCGCCGACCAGATCAACAACGCCCTGACCATGTCGCCCGAGCAGCGACGCGCCATGCAATACCAGCTCAACATCCACGTCACCACCCGCAACGTGCAGACCTGGATCTCGGGCTTCATCCGCCGACTGGTGCAGGTCCTCGGCAGCAGGAAAAACGTCGTCTCCACCCCGCTCCTCGACCGCGCCGCCATGCTCGGCCGGTACCGCGCCGCGAACAAGCGACTGTTCATGTTCGACTACGACGGCACGCTCACCCCGATCGTTCGGGAACCCAGTGCGGCCGTGCCCTCGGACCGCGTCATCACCACGCTGAAGACTCTGGCAGCTGACCCCAAGAACGCGGTCTGGATCATCTCCGGGCGCGATCAGGACTTCCTGCAACAGCACCTCGGCCACATCAAGGAGCTGGGATTCAGCGCCGAGCACGGAAGCTTCATGAAGCACCCCGGGTCGGACGAGTGGGAGAACCTGGCGGAGAAGTTTGACATGGGCTGGCAACAGGAGGTCCTGGACATCTTCCAGCAGTACACAGACAAGGTTCCCGGTAGGTCATGGTCCGCCTCTTGTCCAGTCTTTTCGATCACTAACGTGGCTATGCAGGATCCTTCATCGAGCGCAAGCGCTGCGCCCTAACCTGGCACTACCGCCTCGCCGACCCGGAGCAAGGGCTGCACATGTCGCGCGAGTGCGAGCGGGAGCTCGAGTCGACGGTCCTCCGCAAGTGGGACGTGGACGTCATGGCCGGCAAGGCCAACCTCGAGGTGCGCCCGACCTTCATCAACAAGGGCGAGATCTGCAAGCGGCTGGTCAACAGCTACGCGGGCAACACGGGCGACGACAGGCTGCAGTTCGTCTTCTGCGCGGGCGACGACTTCACCGACGAGGACATGTTCCGCTCGCTCAACGGCCTGGCGACTCCCGACGGCGGGCCGGCCGCCATCGAGCCCGACGACACCTTTACCGTCACCGTTGGGGCGAGCACCAAGGTCACCCTCGCGCGCTGGCATCTGCTCGAACCCGAGGATGTGGTCGAGTGCGCGGCCCTGTTGGCCGGGGTCGGGGCCGGCGGGAGTGGTGCCGCCAGTGGAGGGGCGCTGAGCATGGGGGAGGTCAACCTCGCTGCTCTGGCCTCTGTTGAGGGGCACATTCCGAGTGATTGACTGAGGAGAAGAGCTGTCAAGCTTTAGGGGGTTGCATGCATGCAAGAATACGTTTTGCCTGGTCGTCTTGTTGTCCGACCGGTTGTGTGGGTCGCGGTGGTTTTTGTTTTTTTTTGCGCTGGACTTGTTTGTCGCCCGGTATCGTCATCAGCAATCACCAATAGACTGGGCGTGGAGAGTCGGCATGATAACGGTTTAGGCTTTACGCCGTGTCCTGTCTTGTCTTTGTCTTAAACTCATGGCGCTTAGTATAGCTGTCACTAGAACGGGAGCATGGAACCCATGAATAAATGCATTTTGTTTACTCCGGGTGGTATGGCCGTGTGACTTCGCAGGGACGGTGATGTCGCCACCAGCTTGGATAGGTGAGGGGTAGGTGGTGATGACTGGGACCAGTCGGCTGGGCTGGGTCTGATGGTTTGCACAAGGGCGTCTATCCAAGCAAGTTCAACTTCAGCTCGTCTATAATTGCGTATGATGCATGGGCAAGAAGGGGGGACCCGGGACCGAAGCCGTCGCTGATTTGACCTGGACAGTCCGGGTCAAGTCCCCTTCCAACTCAGCCGAGTCCGAAGTCACGGTCGTGGCAGCTGTGGCCCTCCGAAGAGCCGAACATCGGTGATGACGAGATCGGGGGTGATGTGGGCTTATGGGACCCTTTGCCGCCAGGTCGTGATGCATAGTCGAAGTCTATATAATCTGTCCCCGGTTGAGGCGCTTATTGCATGGCTCGCACCGAGGCTGTCACCACGCTTACTCCGGGTCCAGCTCCCAATGGCGAGGTTAAGCTTCATGAACTGAGTTACCCGGATTGACGGCTCGCGGTGTTACCACCAGGGTCCTGTCCCGTTGCTTTCAGGACCGTGTGTCGGCTCATCGTGATGAACATTGGACATTGGCGTCCCGAGGAGCCAGAGGGGGGTGCCGCGATCAAACTTCATCTGCTCACCTCTTGCGCAGAGTAGTGAAGATCTTGTCGTCACCAGGGCGTACCTACCATGGCGAACCGCTGCGTCGCCTTATGGTGGAGTATTATGCCTGGCGGCGACTCAGAAGGTGAGATGAAAACTCATTGATTTGTTTCAACGTCCGGCTCAAGCGAGCACAGTTCGGATTCATGAAGCCGAGTTAACAGACTTCGAGCCATCAGGGTGGCATAGTGCGCTCCTCTCTTCTTCCTTTTTCTTTTCTTCTCAAATTCTTTTTCTTCTAGCGTGGATTATTAGAAAAGTCGTCGCCACGGACAGTTCTGCTCCTGTTGAACCTACAACGCTGCTTGTTTGTTTGCCCTCGCTGGCCGTTACTCGATATATAGCTTCTCCTGACTTTCGTCACTACTCAAGCTAAACCTGTTCGATATCTGACCAACTCTGCGTCCTCGAGTTAAGCAAGATTGCACCACTTCTTGGTTTCGAACTTCAACTCCCCCGGTACGTGATCCTTCCGATTGTGGAATCTGGCCATTTCAACATACCACTCTAGTTCTAACTGAGACCGCACTGCATCTTCCCCGTCAGCTTGAATCACGGCGAGCAGACCACCATGTCGCCTCCAGGACAAGACCAGCACCAGCCGACCACATCCTCCTCCAAGAACACCATGACCGCCGAACCTCGGTCCCTGGGAGACGACCGGACCGCGGCACCGATGGCGGTCCACATCTCTACGGCCGCGTTCCAAACCGAGGAGTTCAAGAGCCTGTCCGCAGAAGAGCAGCTGGCCCAGCTCGAGTCGGCCAGAGTCCGCGTCAGGGGGTTGTTGGTGGACAGTCTACCGGTCAAACCCCGCCCACTCACGACGGCGACCAGGAAAGAGATGCGCCGCCGGACGAGGAGGGTGGAGGCCTGGCTCACCGAGACGATCCCGGCGATCGAGGCCACTGCCGCGATGCGGCCGTTCCACCGCCGCGTGGATGTAAAGGGGGTCGAGGACGCGGTGGGGGAGCTGGTTCTGGCGGGTGGGGAAGAACACGGGGCGGTTTCTTCTCGGGGAGAGGAGGGGTTCGAGGATGTTGACCTCTCGTCGGAGGAGCCTGATGAGAGCTTCGACGTCGTCGATGGGGCGGACGCGCTGCTCGGGGAGGACTACTGCCGGGTTGAGAGCGACGAGGCGTGCGAGGATGACGACTGTGGTGGGGGGTATGATGCCGTGCCTGAGGTGTATGAGAACTGTCATCAACCTCGAGGATCTAACAAGGTGTCCGAGGACAAGGGGGGTGAGAAAACTGGTGGCATTGGGCGCCAGGTTACTGAGATTGTTCGCAGCTGGCTGGATCGGCTCCTGTAGTCGGGATGGTGCTGGGCTTAAAAATCTTTTGGCAGGTTGGGTGCTTCGTGGTCAGAGAGACCATTTGGATGTTCATGTTCTCTTGCTGATGCGGGTGCTTACATCTTTCTACTTTCTCTTTTTTATCGGGATATCCATACCCGCCCCTTCCGTTTGCTACCGTATTGGCATTTAGGGACAATCTTGTTCTTTACTTCAGTCTCTAGGGCTCTATATTCCGGCAGGAGAAATTCACATCTGCCTTGTCCCTAAAACTCCGCTGGCTCTTGCTGTCCGACGTCCTCCCCAGTGCGTAAGCCGTCATTGACTCCTCCGGCTTCCAGCCTGTCTAGAGCATAGCAGTCCTCGGGCTCGGCCCTGGTCAGCCTGACCGCTTTGCACCCCACTAACCCCCCTGCCGCCTCCGCCGTCTCCGCGTGCACCACGTCCGTGACCGGCTCGGCCGTGCCGCCAGGCTCGTCGCCGTTACTAGTTTGTCCCCCCTCCTTCCCAGCAGGATGGGACGGCGAGCCGGCAGATCTACAGGCGGAGACCCGAGGGCGTGACGCCGTGCGTCGACTGCGTGAGGTCCGACCGGGGCGCTCAACCGCCGCTTCGGGCGGGCATCGACTTGGTGGTCATCGACGAGGTCATCGCCACCACGTCCGCGGGCGGCAGGATCGGTCTGAATGTGGTGTGCGCCGTACTCCCACGGGCATGGAAACGTCGAGGGGCGGGGGCTGGGGCGGCTGTTCGAGCTGGAAATGTCGACCTCTTGGGTCAAGAATCTGACCGTCAGGTCGGGGCTTACGCCCGGGTTTGTCGACTTGCCAGTCTTGTCTGGATTTTACGAGGACCAGAAAGGTAGATTGAGACTTTGTGGTTTCTGCACAGATGAGTGTTGAGGACGTGCCGGAGGCGTATGAGAGGTTCGAGAAGAGACCTGAGACAAATGTTCTTCGGCTTCCCTGGCACAATGTCGCGGGTAGTGCGGAGTAAGTGCCGGCGACGAAGGAGGAAGGAATCAACGAGTCGAATATGAGGCAAGAGAAGCTGAAGACGAAGAGGTGAGCGAACGCGCCGGCTGTTCAAGGCATCTATAAATCGACTTAAGGAGCAAGCACCGGAGCAAGCACCGGAGCAAGCAAGGGCGCGACCAACCAGGCGGCGAGTGCGCATAGGTAGAGGAACGGCTTAAACGGTGCGATTCTTGCTTTGAAGAACAGGCTTCCTTCCGAGGTGAGTACAGCGTTTGATCTATACTTCTGCAGCTGTTGATCTCCATTCCGGTGTGTTCTGTGTGGTCCTGGCATCTCCAACAGGCGTTCTGTTCTTGTTTTAGTGTTTTCTATCTTTGTAAGGAAGTAACGACAAGCGTCTCGTTGCAACTCGTCATGGTTGGGACTACCTATGGCAGTGGTCGACCGAGATTCGTTATATCGGTTGAAAAAAAAAAAAAAAAAAGAAACGCTCGTCCCTTTCTCGAACACTTGTTAGGCCCATGTACCGTACTGGATGCCGCCCGGTACTTTTGCAGATTGCGCCCCCCTCTTTCGAGTTTTGGATTGGGTATTTGTTTCCGACTGTATCTGCCCTCGCCGGGAATTGAACCCGGCCCCTGCGGTGCAGAGTCGTTTCTGAGGGAGCGTGGATCCGGTTGAACCACTCGGTACCATCACGACACGACCCTCTGGCTTGATGGTAGGCAGGTCGTTATTTGACTTCTTCGAGGTGCTTTGGGCATGGTAAGGTTGCGGTGAATGTTGGACTTCGAGTGGGCGGTCCGGGCTTGGTTGTATGATCGTAAGGTAGTGTTAAGGGCAAGTTACTTTGTTCTCACCATGGTATTTTGGGCCTTACTTCACGGTACGGGTTGTATGCGCGTCTTCCTAGCACCAGTGGTATACATTGCAAGATGTCTTAGTTCTTCTCTGTCGTCCTCATACATAACCTGGCCTATGTCACACGTTCTCCGCGTCTGGTCTCACCTCAATACTAGCTATGGTGCTGGCCCTGGGGTTTTCAAGCATTGTTCATAATCTCGGAAACCCCAATCTCCAAAGCCATCGCCCTTACCAACTCAAGCATCTATCTCGGTGAGTGGACCTCTTATGCCGCTTCTTCAGCTAAGGACCTTATCTGTCCTGCTCCTTCGTCATGACTCCCAGGTGGCTGTAAGCTTCCGCTTCCACGGCCCTCTCACGTCCAACTCCGAGATGAATGACCTTAGTCCTGCCAGTGCGTCTGTATGCATTCACGTGAACGATCCCATGCTTTCTCCACTGCGAAGTAAAACAGAGTCGTCTGCAATGACACGAGTAGAGACGAACCTGACGAGAGGACAGCTAACATGCATTCACGCCGGAGCCATCATCGAACTTGAAGATGTCAGAGCTGGTACCGGAGATTCCATCACTCTGGCTGATCGTGGCACGCAACCTGACCGTCATTTCTTTGGGAACTTCGTCGAAACCCTGGAGTCGATCTCTTGTCTGGAAAAGCTCATTACGGCAACAGCACTTCAGGTATCCTTATTTGCGCGTCCGATGTCGAGTTTAGTTCTGACAGCACTATCACCAATTCCACCTTTCATGCGGTGACTATCGAGTTCGGCTTCGTCCTTGGCATTCTGAGATAAGACAGAGTGGCGACCTCTTGCTAGACTAGTCCCACACCCACTGGCTCATCTCTGCTGGAATCTACCGGACTCTCCGGCTCTGCCACCGGCCCGAACTCCGCCGCCCAAGTTGCAAGTTCCTCCGAGTTACACGGTGACGGAAGCTCGTATAATTCCGGCTGTTGAGTCCTTTCAGATGTGGCCGTGACATCCAGGTCCTGCTTCGCTGACCCATCAGACCTATCTCTGAGGTTCTCCATGGCCGACAGGGGCTCGGAATCCCTCCCTTTTCGACAACGACGCATAACTCTCACGAGCCACTATGCAAACGCCACGCAGAGCAGAGTTCCGAGGACACATCCTGGAATAACCCCACCGAGTTGACTCGACCTCAAACTTGATGTCGACGCGAGAGTGTCAGAAGTTGTCTGCAAAGTTGGGACACTTTGAGATCTCCGGTGTTGGCGTGGCGATCGATGGCGTAACGATATCACAAGCAGATCAGTCGGACGCCAGTTGATCTGGATGGCAGGCGCGTAGGCGCTATTCCAGGGAAAGCCATCCGTTGCCGTGACTCCCGGACCACGAGCTGGTATGGCTAGTGAGTGTCAGAACGATGACTTGAGTGGACTTACATGTGAAGATTGAAGATTAAAGAGCTTGTATCGTTACTCTCGCCCAAGGCGCAAGTGTACCAAGCGGCGCCACCTATGACATCGAGTTCCAAGACTCATGTGCAGTGGACGCTGAATGTGCTCGTGGATATTCCGGGTGCCAGTGTCTCGTCTGTTCCGTATGCTATGGCCCAGAGGCCCCTACCCATGTTGTCAGTAACGGCTGAGTATGATGAGATAGCTTCGGCTCAACCTGACATTCGAGGGCATTGGTGCTATGCGCAGTATTCCCTGGAAGGCTCACCTTGGACACCAAATAGCAGCTTGCTCATCATCATAAAGCCTCGTGTACAGCTCTTCATCTGTAGCGGTTCCAGTCCGTTGAATTATGGACGCCGCGGTCCAGCCTGACGGACAGAAGAGTCCTGGCGAGTAGAACCCTCGCGCAGTGCCGGTAGACGCGCGGCGGCTCTGCAGTTTTGGAACGCGGGACCGGAGAGACGCGCAGTTGGAAAAGAAATATTGCATATCACCCTGATACGCTTCGTCGTCCATGCCCCTGAATGCTGTGTAGCATTCCGGTGGCGGTGTGTATATCGTTGTGAGCGGTCTTATGACTGTTCGAGTAGGAGTGATCCTCGGGACGAGAGATGCCACTGGGTTGGATGCAGCTCTCTCCGTAGGTGTTCGTGTATCTGAAGACGTTAGGAAGGCCATGGGATGCCCTGTTGACAGATAGCCAGGAAACTATATGCGATGCGAAGCAGTCAGGCAAAGGCATGATCGACGGAAGCCATCAAGGTTGAAACAAACGCATAACTGCCTCGAAGATGTCTTTCCCTGTGCTGTTGCGACTGCATCCGCTATTCAGCTCTATTTAGAGGGGCTGTGTAGCCAGGTAACCATGAGTTCGTGCTGTTGTACTAAAACCAGACCTCTTGATGCTAGAACCCAGAGCAAACATCTCCGTGTAACCTTGTACGCAGTGGTGCAAAATGCTTTGTTCTGGATACATGAGATCGTATAGTATGAGACAAAGGCGAGGGACAAAGTACTTCTGAGTGAGTGTTTGAAAAGACTATTAGAAACTAGCTACTCTAATGCCTTATTTACCAAGCTGTGTCCCAAGTTTCAAGTTCTCAAGGATCCTCCACGAACGCCAACCATTTCTTGCTTTAGTCAGGTGCCTCTACAACGCTGTCTCTCGCCATGTCGATCCGGGAGCTGAAGGGGCTCCGAGCCATCCACCTCGACAGCCAGACACGGACTCCGCAGCTCACATCCATCCTTCTCAACTATCTCCGAGTTTCCAAGCTCGAACCCGGGATGTGGCCACGTTCCTTGAGGAGGGAAGTCGGAAGCGTGTTGGGGCAGGTGTTCAGGAGCCGCCTCGCTGGTATTGGCGACCACATCACCCGTACTCGGACCTGCTGCCTTTCGTCTCCGGTGCAGCTTGAGGATGACGAACAACGCCAGTCCGACGAGAATCAGAGTCCCTATGACGCCGCCCACCACTGCCGCAGCAAGTTGCGGCGCTGAGAAGCCTGGCGATGAGGCCGAGGACTCGGGGGTCTTGGTTGGTGTAACGGTGTGGCCAGCAGCTGTGTTGCCAGCAGCTCCGCCAGTCCCAGTTGTGATGAGAGTGGCTGAAGTCACTGTAGTCAATGAGGCCGTTGTTGTTGCGAGCGTTGACCCGGTCGGAGTCGGAATGCCAGATGAGGCAACGGGCTTCACATCAACAGCACGCCAGTTAAGTTGAATCGCCGCTGCGAACTTGAAGACGCTGGTGCTGGCAGGATAAGCTATGACGATCAGATATGGCCCCGGTTAGAGTGGCAGGAGGTGTAGATCACATACTCGTTAGATAGCTTGTATCGTGTGACCTGGTCCTTTCGCAGGAAAAGTAGTATCGATCGTCCTGGGACCGAGCACCACCGGTGCACAGGAATACTTCGTCACTTGTGAAGAGCTCAAGTCCGCTGACCTAACATATTAGCCACATACTAGATCAGCATACGGAGCAACGATGGTCTAAGCACCTTGGGCAGCAGAGCACAGCGCTCTCATCGGGTTGCAGCTGTGACTGCAGCTCTGGAAGACGGGAGTCGATCGTGGCCGCAGTCTCCCAGCCGCTTGGACAGTAGAGCCCCGGGGAGAAGATGCCACCTGCGGGAAAGGTTGTTGGCTCTGTCCCTACTCCGGGAAAACATGACCGTTCGGAAACACAGTTCACGCCATAGTAGTCGAGATCGACTTGTTCGGTAACAAAAGCCCAGTTGAAGGGTGTCGGACAGTCCTTGGGCGGTGTGAAAGTGGTTGTCAGCGGACCAATGAGGGTCCTGTTGACTGTGGTGACACTCATTGTGACTGTGGTGACGCTCATTGTCCAGCAGACCCCCGAGGTCAACGTCGACAGACGGGGTGCTTTGTGATGGATGAAGAAAGGTTGGTGGGACGAGGACTCGTCGAAAAGATGGTGGCACAAGAGTGTTTTGATAGTCGACGCACGGGGCTCTCAACAAGACAGGGTATTGACAGCTCATGGAACGGAGTGAAGCACAACACTCTTTGTTCGCTGCGGATTCATGCGATAGGCAAGGCTCTGAACTAGAGCAAAGCTCACAGGTTGCCGCAGAAGGCCCTTAATTTAGCCTCACTTCTCGCGTACGCGAATTGTTACCTTTTGCGAGAGGTATTCGGCTACTCTTTCCAGAGTCACGGGCTGTCCGGCATCAGGACAGCCGGGACCTGGCTCAGATCCGCTCCCACATCATGGGTCATGGTAAAGGGCCAGGGAAATTTTGGTGTATTCCTCATCAACTCAGTCATTATCCACAGATGCGAGCTCGACGGACACCGAGTCAGAGCTAAGGTCAATCCATATCGGTACTCTGTCAGCTTTCTCTGTCTATCTTGGTCCAGAGCAAACAAAACGCACTACCCACTAAACCTAAGGTTTCTTGCCCATGCATACCAGGAATGGGAAGGTCATCGTAGGACCATTGACACCACTGCCCAGCTCCGTCTCGATAGCCTTGTCCATCTCAAAAGCAGTCTCGACTCGTACATCCGCAAACCCAGCTTGAAGTAACAAGGCTTCCATCTCCGTCCTCTTGATTCCATGCCTCTCGACTCCTTCCATCTTCGACTCTGGGTGAAACCGTCTGGCCTCGGGGCCAAAGTCCTCGAAGTCGGTCAGCATGACCTGTCCACCAGGCTTGAGGCAGCCAAACATGGTCCGTATCACAGGCAGCAGCTCCGGAATGTGGTGGAGCACGAGATGCGACACGACCAGGTCAAAGCGACGCGGTTCCAGCGCCTTGCCGTCCTGGGCCCGGGAACCCGCAGCCGCGTCCGGCCGGATGCGCTCGTCATCAGGGTCCTCCAGCATCGCGCACACGGCGCGCACGTTTCTGATAGCACAGTCCTCGGCATCTAGCTTGGCTTGCAGAGCCTCAATCATGCCATCTGCCGCGTCGACCGCTGTCAGCGATCGGAAGCTGGGCGCGAGAGCCAGGGAGAGCAGGCCGGTGCCGCATCCGATTTCCAGCACGTCGAGGAGGGACGTAGTTTCTCGACCCGGCAGCCGCTCGAGGATAGCCTTGTGTGCGAGGTCGCTGGCCAGAAGCACGCTGGGGTTGGAGTCCCAGGCCGCTGCCTCGGCGTTGAAGCGCGTTTGGTTGGCCGAAGTCATTGCTGTTTCAGGGACGGCCGTGGTTGTGCTGATCTCCCGTAAGCAAATGGAAGGGACGGGTTAAGCTTAAAATGACTACCGATCGTCAGATCGGGATCTCAGATGCTACTGTTAGCGGAGTAAAGACATGTCATCGGGCGGGAGTTCAGTGCCAGCCAGAGTCCCTTCCCACTTCCCCTCACGAACCTAATGATAGCCAAGAAAGGGGGGTTGCGGACTAAGGCACGGATAACCGGAGCAAGGGACGTTCTACTGTGTACGCACGGCACCTTAGGATCAACCGCAATTGAGGATGGCAAGAAAAGTTTGAGCGAGCGACTGGATAGTAGGACTGACGATTGATAACCTGTACCGGTATCGGAATGCTACAGTGTCGCAGAGACTACCCTTCGACTGAATTCACTATCTAGCACTCCAGGGGTGCATCGGTTGTGCTTGATGCAGTTCAGCAAGCATAGGTGCCCCGCCACGTGCTGCCCACCGGCCACTACTGTTACGTGTACATCATCCACTTTCCACTCCACCATCATGACATCACCGTAGATAGTGACGGCTACGACGGCGATGCTTCAGGGGACCTAGAGAGCCCTCCGACCCCACCATCGCGATCAAGCAATTGCTCAAATAAAACCACCCAGTCCCCTCTTCCTTCTCACACTTGCACATTTCGCACGGCTATTCACCAACTATCGAATCTGTATACTCGTTATCTCTCACAACCCCCACTCACCAAGACCGAAACATCAGCCACAATGCCTATCGACGTCCCCCAGACCGACTCCCTCAAGGACATGTTCAGCCTCAAGGGCAAGGTCGTCGTAGTCACCGGCGCCTCCGGGCCCCGAGGCATCGGCATCGAGGCCGCGCGCGGCTGCGCCGAGATGGGCGCCGACGTCGCCATCACCTACTCGTCGCGCGCCGAGGGCGCCAAGAAGAACTGCCAGGACCTCGAGGAGAAGTACGGCGTCAAGGCGAGGGCGTACAAGTGCAACGTCGGCGAGTGGACCGACTGCGAGAAGCTCGTCGGCGACGTCGTCAAGGAGTTCGGCAAGATTGATGCCTTCATCGCCAAGTACGTTATACTGCCCTCTGGCTCCCCATTCTTAGCGACGAGCCAGGGCAAGAATAGATTTGGTGGTGCCTTTTTACTGACATTGTGTACTTAGCGCCGGTGCAACGGCCGACAAGGGCGTCGTCGACGGCTCCAAGGAGGAGTGGGACAAGGTGATCCAGACGGACCTCAACGGCACGGCCTACTGCGCCAAGGCGGCGGGCGCGCACTTCAAGGAGCGCGGCACGGGGTCGTTCGTCATCACGGCGTCCATGTCCGGCCTGATCGCCAACTACCCGCAGGAGCAGACGTCGTACAACGTCGCCAAGGCGGGCTGCATCCACTTGGCCAAGTCGCTGGCCAACGAGTGGCGCGGGTTCGCGCGGGTGAACGCCATCTCGCCCGGATACATCGACACGGGGCTGTCGGACTTTGTGGACGAGAAGGTGCAGAAGCTGTGGCTGGATATGATCCCCATGAACCGCAATGGGTTGGCTAAGGAGCTCAAGGGCGCATTTGTGTACCTTGTCAGCGATGCGAGCACGTATACGACGGGCGCGAACATTGTCATTGATGGAGGGTACACCTGCCGGTAGACGGGGATGCTGCCGGAACTGAAGGTGTGGAACGGGTCATGAACCCGGCTACGGTTGGCATCGGAGTCTGCGGGGTCAAAACCGTACAAGTTTCGCTGGGCTTCGAGATGTTCAAGTACGCTTATTTGCACGGGTGTCTCTGCGTGCTGCGAGGGGAACTAAGCATTTACATCATCATTGTCAGATGACTTATTAGCAAGTCGTTAAAAAGCTATATCAATCCCGTCCCCGGGGCCGTTCCGGGCATGGGACCGTGTGCTCATACACCGACGGGTCGCTAATGCCGGTCCTCTCAGTGACAGCGGCGTTCCACAAAATGTGCACGATGGTTGAGGTTAGGGATGCACGAGGATGCGATGTGGGAGACCAAGGCATCACTTATACCACCGGGTCTGCTTGTACAAGGATTGACATGACCAGAGGTATATACTTGCCATGGCAATCAACTAGGTCGACGCCTCAGTTAGCATCAGACACGGTCGCTTCGAAAATAAGGTATACATGGATGATCCGCGCTCTGGTCTCATCTGGTTCGCTTCGGACGATCGGCTTGGATTCTACGACCTGAGCATGTTCTGATACGCTCAGACGGCGCAGGAACCGGTAGCAGAGGCGGGCTGCACATGCACGCCAAATAAGGTGTCTGGTTGCAGTAATCGTGGCATATCTAGGATGCTGAAGATGTGGGCAGAGACACAGTTGGATTCGTCTGAAATCCGTTGGGCCACTGGCCTACGTTTGAACAAGTTGGGGGCCGACGAAGCCTAACAGTCGAACACACCCTTTATATACAACGGATGACATCCGCGACGATGTCCTAGATACTACCTTATCTTACACAATTTCTCGCGAATACATGTGGTGGTGCACGGTGAGCCTTGACAAGATTGTAGGGTAGGCTGGCAAATACTCGACCATCGGAGCCGGTGCCAAGCCGGAAAACGCTGACCCCAGGATCCACAGCGGTGCATCACGTCACAGCCATTTTTGAGGGTCCGATTCCAGGAGCTAACAATAAACTTCCCGTTGGAGACACACAGCTTCTTCTACTCGGACACTCTCCCCGACCAGCTCCCTTCCGCACCGCCCGCCAGTCGTGCCGCAAAGATGGCCCCTCCGGCGCAAGAAGAGACACAGTCCGTCAAGAAGGGACCGACGCCCTTGCGGTCCATCATTGCTGGTTCGACAGCCGGTGCCGTTGAGATTGGTGCGTCGCAGCTCCTCGCACGCTTCCCCTTGTACTCGACATGCTGCTAACAATTGACTTCTTGCAGCTATTACCTACCCATTTGAGTGTTCGTATACCCTCACCGCTGTCCGTCGACAAATTCTGACCGCCGCGCAGTTGCCAAGACACGGACACAGCTCAACCGGAGGTTAGCCGAGGGACAGAAGCTGCCATGGCCGAAGTTCGGCAAGGAGTGGTATGCCGGCTGCACGACGAACATGATCGGCAACTCGGCGAAGGCTGGCATACGTAGGTCGCCATGATATCCTTCCCCGGGGGGAAATGCGCGCACAACAGTTGACAAAGTGGTGCAGGCTTCGTCGCCTTCGACCAGTACAAGAAGCTCCTCGCCGACCATGAGGGCAAGATCTCGGGTCCGCGGACGGTGATAGCAGGTTTTGGGGCGGGTGTGACCGAGTCGTTGCTGGCTGTTACGCCGACGGAGAGCATCAAGACGACGCTGTGAGCCACTTGCCTACCCGGATCTAACATGCAAAGGCTGAAAAGGGCTAATCCCGTGGTTGACGACGGCAGCATCGACGACAAGAAGTCGGGCAAGCCCCGCATGCGCGGCTTCCTGCACGCGGTCCCCATCATCGCCCGCGAGCGCGGCATCCGCGGCTTCTTCCAGGGCTTCGTGCCGACGACGGCGCGGCAGGCGGCCAACAGCGCGACGCGGTTCGGGTCGTACACGTTCCTCAAGCAGCTGGCCGAGAGCTACACTGCCCCGGGGGAGAAGCTGGGCACGGCGGGCACGTTCGCGATCGGCGGGCTGGCGGGCCTGATCACCGTCTACGTCACGCAGCCGCTCGACACGATCAAGACGCGGATGCAGAGCATCGAGGCGAGGAAGACGTACGGGAACTCGTTCCGGTGCGCGGCGCTGATCTTCCAGCAGGAGGGGCTGCTGACGTTCTGGAGCGGTGCGCTGCCGAGGCTGGCGAGGTTGGTGATGAGCGGCGGGATTGTGTTTACCATGTACGAGAAGAGTATGGAGTTGATGGACACGGTGGATCCGGAGAGGAGGTATATATGATCACGGCTACGTACCACTGCGCGCAACAGTCATATGTGCTTGTGGCGTTTAAGGCCTGTCTTTTCTTGCAATACGGGGTTGTCATATACCCTGGATGGTCGGATAGAGGAAAAGTCTGTGATATACAATGCAGACTCCTGTACATGGTGGAGAGATTTGTTCCACTTCTGAGATCATCACGCCTGAAAGAACACACCGACAACGCCTCCATCTGCGATATAGTGTACAGTGCTAGCTAATAGGGAGTATTGAGGCGAGGAGATACCCGGCGGCACCGGTCTATGCCCTGAACCGGATCAAGCCCCCCAACTTCTTTCCCATCCTTCCCAACCACGACCGGTTCGGCGCCTCTTCCAGTTCCTTTAGGAGGTCGGTGTAGTGGCTCGGGTTGCTCTTGGGCCGCATCAGGCTCCCTGTTATCCGATACTGCCGTCCATGTCAGCATTGCTTGCCCTCTCGGACTGTAAACCGTAAGCTGCGCACCTTTGTCTGGTACCGGTTCTCCAAGAGCGAGTATAGGGCATTTGCCTGCTTCAACTGAGCCTCGGTGGCTTTCCCGCCCGCTTGTGCCAGCTCCCTCTCTATCCGCTTGCCGACGACATCGTGCAGTTGGCAGTCTGGCCGGAGAGGGTCCCGGGGCCACTTTGCGAGCGCTTCCGTGAAGAGTCGGTAGACGGCCTGCGGCTTGTCGCGTTAGTTCATTTGTGTAGCAAGGTTGTAAATATGTTGCACATACACTCCTAGCTGGTCCGGACATGATGGGGATGCTGCATTATCCTCGGCGAACGCTGAATGTCGTTCTGTCGCGAAATGGCGTCGTCAGTGAATGTCAAATCGACAGAGCGCCACAGGTGCCAAGCCACAGCAAAATGGCGCTCGGACCGCAGTGATTGGCTCGGTTAGTTGCCGATGCGCTGCACCCCGTTCCGCCCAGATCCACGCTGTTCCAGCGCAACTGCGGGTTCCCCTCGGGTCTTTGGTGGTCCGTCAACAGCGGATCAGGCGGCGGCGCAGCCAGGAGTCCCCTTTGGGCCTTGATTGCTTCATCATTTCCTCGTCAACCCCTTCAATCGACATCTTCGCTTCCTTTGACTTTTCAAGTGACGCTCCTTTCTCTCTTGCGTTAGCCCCTTCGCTTCAATCCCCTTCTCCTATTATTTGGTATCGGAATCGGGACTCGAGGCCATCCACCGACCGTAACTCCAAACCGGCCACTGAGTGGCAACGCAGGGACAACTTCAATCGACGACGCGGTGTCTCGACCGCACAGGTACTCAACGATGGCGGGACGCTATGAGAGGGTATGTGGCCATGTTCCTTTATCCTTTTCTTGCTTGTTTTGTCTGTACTGACATCTGCATCGCAGGTGAATACGCACGACGAGAATGATCCCCCAACGCCGACCGCTCCTACACCGACCCATACCGATAACACACCCAGCTCCCCTCCACCGTCCTTCCACTCCCGCGCGTCGTCGATAATATCACAAGAGAGGGATAGCAGGGTAGATGCTACGCTGGCGGACGCGTTTGACACAGAGGGCGACGACAGCGACGATGAACCAGATGACAGGCAGCGCTTAGTCCGTGGGAACTCGTTCCCTGCGAGCACCAACTCGGCTCAGGCGGGCAGCGACTCGAGCAATAACAATGTGCAGTCGACGGCACCTCAAAGGCAGCCAACACAACAGCCCAGCGGACAAGCGACACCGTTCAGGGTTTACGGTGGAGGTATTCAATCGGACGGCGTGTTTTCGAACCTCGCGGCCAAGCCCGAGGCGGGCGGCGCTGAGAAGGAGGAGCAGCCTCCGGTATGTCTTGCTCTTTCTTTCTTAGAACAGCGGAACATGGTCAACTAATATGGTACAGACCTACGAGCAAGCAGCAGCAGACCAGGCACCCCCGTACTGGGAAACGACCATCCTCGCGCCGGGCCTTGCCGGTCCCGACGAGGTCTACATCGACGGCATGCCGGTCGGCTCCTTCTTCAGCTTCATCTGGAACGGCATGATCTCCATGTCCTTCCAGCTGGTCGGCTTCCTCCTCACCTACCTCCTCCACTCGTCGCACGCGGCGAAGAACGGCTCTCGCGCCGGCCTCGGCGTCACCCTCATACAGTACGGCTTCTACATGAAGAACACGAATGCCGGCTCCGGAGCGGGCGGTATGTCGGGCTCGCAGGGCGGCGAGGGCTACGCGAACCCGCCGGACCCCAACGCGCATGACTTCGATCCGAATACTGTGGCAAGCGGCGGAGATGAGGGTGGCGGCGTGGGGGATATCGCTGGCAGCGAGTGGGTTGCGTACATCCTCATGATTGTGGGCTGGTTTATCCTTATACGCGCGGTGAGCGACTACCTGAGGGCGAGGAGGCACGAGCAGCTGGTGTTGCAGAGTCCGGATCGGGGGCTGGGTGTCCCTATTATCGCTGAGGGCGAGAGGGCCGAGACGGTGGTATAGAACCAGATCATGACCATGTCTGAGCGTCTTGCTTTGTTTTTACCAGGCTCTTGTATACAGGCGACGTACTCGCGTTGGTATTGCTCCTTTGTTCGGCGCAACGGTTTCAATGTCATCTCTATATCTTCTGTCTCTGACTATCAGTGGTTCCTTGTTTCAAGGCAGCTTGTTAGGTCAGACATGGCTGGCATTGCTGTCGAATATCACCTCCCAGAGAAAACTTGACGACCGCTCATTCCATTCGAGCCTTCTCATAGGCTACCTTGCTTTCCCATCTAACGAGTTGGAACTATCATATGCTCATCAGATGTTCATCAGGTAGATCTCGCCTGCATCGGCAATGTCACGCATTTTTATCAGGCGGGGGGTGGGGAAGCTCACTTATACCGATGTAGCGACGTCACTTCCCAACCATCACCAATAACTTTACTCTGTCCTCTGTATTCTCTGTCACTCGCATTGACTGTGTATTCCCACCAGCTATTAACACGACGCACTCATACTCAATCACGGCTGGCCCGCATTATACTGACCGGACATCAACCTCCCGGCCTAACAAGCAAGAGCCTAGATCAGTACAACCTCGGAGCTGTCTCCGGCCACTGGTCAATCATCAGACTTGACAGCCACCAAGCTCATTCTTCGCCTTCCCTAAGAAAGTGGCTCGTCTCAGGAGTTCCCTCAACACCCGCTCCATCTACCTCCCATTAGGCCTCCTCCACCCAGCAGCCAACCACCATCCTCCCCAGTCTCGAACCACCCACGACCTCACCATGGCCTGGCGCAGCCACGGAGCAACCAACAAGGACCTGATCGAGAACCTCTGGAACAACAAGCTCATCAAAGATGCCCGCGTCAAGGAAGCCTTCCTAAAGGTACCGCCCCCCTTTCCTCCCCTTCCTCTCCCCCACTAACAACCCACTCTCCCCCCCTTCCAGGTCGACAGAGCCCACTACGCCCCCTCCCACCCCTACGACGACCGCCCCCAATCCATCGGCCACGGCGCCACCATCTCGGCGCCGCACATGCACGCCACGGCCGTCGAGAGCCTCCTCCCCTACATCCTCCCCACGGAGGCGAACCCGGCCCCGCGGGTCCTGGACATCGGGTCGGGCAGCGGGTACCTGACGCACGTCCTCGCAGAGCTGGTCGGGGAAAGGGGCACGGTGGTGGGCGTGGAGCACATACCGCAGCTCGCCGAGCTGGCGGAGGGGAATATGCGGAAGTCGGAGGAGGGGAGGGGTTTCTTGGCTAGCGGGAGGGTGAAGTTCCGGGTCGGGGACGGGAGGAAGGGGTGGGTTGAGGAGGGGATTAGGGAGGGAGAGGAGGAGGTTGTGGAGGAGAGGGGGACGGGTTGGGATGCGATTCATGTTGGGGCTAGTGCGGTCAAGGTGCATGACGAGCTGGTGCAGCAGTTGAGGAGACCGGGCAGGATGTTTATCCCTGTTGATGAGGAGGGCGGGTTCGGGGAGCAGTATATCTGGACTGTGGATAAGGGGATTGACGGGGAGGTGGAGAAGAAGAGGTTGTTTGGAGTGAGGTACGTGCCGTTGACTGATGCGCCGAAGTGAGAATAAAGGGGGGATGGGGTAAAAGCGGGTTATGAGGGTGGAAGGGGAGATGAAGATGGCGAAAACTGGCGTTTGTTTGGTCGGTTCGGTCTGTCATTCCAGGTGATTTCTTCTCCTTACCTATCACAAAACAGCTTTAATGAAGGGTTCACATATTGAGAAACTGGGCCTTCATCAGATAGAGGTACCTTATGTCTACCAACACAATCTCCAAGGCCAGCTTGCTCAGCCGTCCCCGTGCTTGCGGCAAAGAAAGATATCCTCAGCCATGTCCTCTTCCATCGACGTCGCTGAACATGTTCCTAGCTTCTACTGCCTTATGAGACCTCTTCTTGCGTTCTCCCTTGTCCGTCATAACGCTTAGCAGACTGCTCCCCTGACCTACTCAAATCACGCCCTCATCAGTTCCTTCCTTTGCCTCCTTGTTGTGTGCTACTTAGCGAGTTCATAACACCTGAGAGAGTTCCCTTTGCTTGGCCCGGAGGTGCCGGTTGCCTCCAATCTGGTGATCCCATGTGCTTATCGCTGCGATGGCAAGTCATCGAAGCACTATCCCCCTCAATGGGGGCGTGTGTCCATACAGTGACCTAGAATATCGCCTCAGAAATTAAGGGCTGGGCTCCTCGAAGTGCAAGCAACATTCCGACCACCCTATGGATCTCGATACTTGGAAAGCGCTGAGGGTGGCTGTCGAGGGTGCCACTTATAAGCTCCCTGGGTTTTGCAATTGCTTTGCGGACCATTAACCCTTCAAAAAGGAGGAGGCTTCGACTTTTTTTTGTTTTTTTGTTTTTGGCAGGCACTCCCATGAAGATCACTCAGCAAGGAGAGTCTGGAGATCGTTTAGCTGTTTGTTTCAGACAAGAGCACAGTTGTGGCCCAGTTCACCGCTCGCAAGGGACATTTTCTGGCATCGGGATATCCACTCGGTTATAGAACTATTGCCACTCGATGCCCTCTGTCGCGGATGAGGTGGCGCCTGGTTTCGGGACAGGCCCGATAACAACCACGCCGTTTCCATGGCAGAGAGGCCTGGCCGTCCGAAGAGACAATATCTGAGATTGATGTCGAGCCCTAAGCATCGCCGAGGTGGCCAACACAGAACGGCCATCCTGACAGCAGAGACCGTTTCAGAGACCAGGTGAAAACTGTGTCCATCGGTTCGGATGCAAACCTGCGACACGAACATGGATACCATCAGTGAGTCAACAGTCCCCTTTGTGCCAACAGGAACTCCCGGGAATAGTCCGTTACTTGGTGTGATTCCCGCATTCCCCTCGTGGAACACAACACGATTCGACCGCTCGACTCCGTGCCAAAAGCAAGCTTACTGTATCCGAAACGACGAGTATTAGGTCGTGGAAGAGCTTAAGCTCAGTTCGATGACATCTTCAGAGTCGTCGGTCTGGACTTAGAGACGGAAGCAGCTGGAAGACCGACGGTGGTATAAGCCTGCTGTTCCCGTTTCTGTCACAGGGTCAACAGCCCATATTACAGCCAAGGCAGAGACACGCTGTTTTGACTATGTCTTGTCGAGTGGCTATGATCACGCTGTGCTTTGCGAAGGAACTGAAGTCAGCTTCCAAGGGTCATGTTGCATCGATACACCGTTTCAACAGATGGGGCCTGGCTGCTGCCGCTTGCTGATCTGAGGTCTGATTG
This sequence comes from Coniochaeta hoffmannii, assembly GCA_030052785.1. Taxonomy (NCBI): domain Eukaryota; kingdom Fungi; phylum Ascomycota; class Sordariomycetes; order Coniochaetales; family Coniochaetaceae; genus Coniochaeta; species Coniochaeta hoffmannii. Next base: position 8,012 of record JANBVN010000132.1, on the reverse strand, counting down.
GTAAACTTAGTTGTATCATCGAGTCTTGCAGTCACTCCCGCAGCTCGTGCAAGATTCCTTGGACAGATTCAGAAGTCTGATCTCGTCCCCGAGAGCAGCGTCTCGTCGGCGGAGGCACACGCAACGATCGCCGTAAGCTATGGCCCCTGTCCACCAGTAGTTTATCATACTCTGCTGTGATCCAGAATCAGGGCTGTCACTGCTTGAGACTGCAGCCGGTATGTGCCCATGCTTCCGGCCACAGAATCCAGCTTTGGATCGAGTCCCGCGTCTGACTGTCGGGGTTCTCGCGATCACGCATCCTCGCGTGGATGCTCGAGGTCAACATCCAGTCATGGGAGCCGGGCCAGCAGCTCGGTACAGTTGAGTATTCCACGGCCTGGCGAGGCTTGACTTCGAGCTGTTGGAGGGATGTTCTAGGAGCAAGAGTCAGTACGGCAACGATGCCATGCCCCGTTCCCTTTTGGGTCCAGACTTGGAGCTGGGTTCTGGAACCAGGCTTATACCTCAAGCTGGACATCTGGGCGTTGATAAAGGGGGACGGATTATTCGACTTACCTCGCAAAAAGTGCCCTCTGGCGATGTCCAGTAGGCTTGGACTGCTGAGACGGAGTTCTGCTGTCTTTGAAGCCCATTGATTAGCCGTTCGTGGCTATCTTTCATGTGTCCTCTCAGTGTACACACATCGTAGCCAAGTCTAAGCCCACGCATTGGAAGGGGTGCTCAAAGACCGCCCTTCGACCAAGGGATGCGGCCCATATTCCTCCATATATCTCTGCCGACTGTCGACGACTGTCAAGAAGCTATGTACCAAGATCGCTTTCTTAATGTGCTTGCTGACCGCAGAGGACTTACGGGTCCGTGGATATGGACGGGTCTTGTACGTGATGGGGCTCTGCTTAGTTCCTTCCTCGTTTGCCTTTCACCTTCACACACTCCCACAATCAAGCAACCGTCCCAATTCCAGCCCTCCTTGGGTCTGGAGCATCTTTGAGATTGTTCAGGTCCTTCAAACCTCCGCGAGTATCCTGATTCCCTCCAAGATGGCTTCCTCCCAGCCGGGCACCGGTCTCAACCCGGACGAGGGCCCCAGAACGACTCCCACGGAGCTCGCAGCCACCGAGACCGGCGGCGCCGCAGGACTGACCACCACTGCAACAAACATCGACGATGCGGCAGCTCCAGACGACGAGGACGTTACCAAGAAGACCGTCGAGGAGACCACGAAGACTGCCGGCGCCCATGCTGCCACCCCGACCACCAGCCAAGTCGCCACAGCCACCGGCGAGCAGGTCCCAGTTACGACTCACGGAGAGCGCGGCGCCCAGGCCGAAGCTGAGCCTGCCGGCAGCACCGCCATGCAAGCCGCCGAGCAAGCCGGCACCGCTGCTGCTCCCGAGGAGACAGCCACACACAAGATCAAGCAGCCACCCACCTCACTTGCCAGTGAGGCCGTAGATGAGTTGCCCGCCATCATTACTCATAGTGAACTCACTGCCGCAAGTGGGACAGCCACCGATGCGAAGCAGGTTACCCAAGAGCCCACCAGGGAGACCGCGCAGCAAGCCTCCGCATCGACAACCGGAGCGACCGCCGCTGATCCCGGCGTCCAGATCGCCGTGGCGCTCACTGAGAACCCGTTGGTCGGCCCGCGTGCCACCAATCTTGAAGCCATGCGTCTGTTCCGCTCTCTCTATCTCCATGTACTCGCCCCGGCGTTCGACCATCAGATCTGGGCTCATCTCAGTCAACCCTGGCAGCTCGCGTTTCCTGCTCGCACCCGAGGCTTGATGGACATGCTCGACTACCTGCCCGTTGGCCAGGAAGACGTCTTCACGCTGCGCGGATGGTTCGCAGACTGGGTGAAGGAGTTCTGCACCAACGAGATGAACATCCTTCGCACGGCCGCCTATCACGACCCCGGCATGGGATTCAACCCCGCCAAATACGGAACCTGGTGTCGCTTCATCTTCAGCGATCAGTGGTGTCATGCCGCCTGGCTCGAGCCCATCTATGCGCATCGTAACGAGTGGGCCTGGGGAGTCGATGGCGGTACCAGGGGCGTTGCCGGATTCGTCGAGGCGGCCGGTCTGTTCGTACACATCTTCCGTCGTATGCTGAAGGATGGTTGGGCCGTTAATAACATCCTCTACAATCGGGCATGCTGGGAGATGAAGGAGTACTTGTACAAGTGGGCTATCCGCATCAATCCTCCTCCGGCCGAAGAACAGTGGGACGTCTATCAGCATGTGTTGAAGAACCAAGACGACCAGCTTGAGGGTAAGGAAGATGATGGTTCCAGCTCGGTCTACAGCGACGAGTCGGATGCAACCATCGTGCCTGCGAACCGACCAGCGACACCCTTCGATGGAACGAACCTGGACCATGAAGAATATCTCGACGATGCGTCACCTGTAACCTGGTACGACATCCCTGCAGGCGGCCCGTACGGTTCCATCGCCGTCCAGGACGAGGAGGGATACAACGACGAGGTCGAGGACGTTCAGGAGCCGTATTCAGGCGGCGACGGGCCGTCCCCGGAGTACACGGAGGCCTTTCCGAGATACACAGAGCCGCCCACGCAGCACGCCGAGCCGTTCCCGCAGTTCGCTGAGCCACTTCCGCAGTTCATTGGGCCATTCCCACGGCGCGCTGACCTGTTCCCGCGGTTCGCCGAGCCATCAACCTCCTCGCGTCGAGAGAGCCTGTCCTCCGGCACAGCCACGCCCCGAGGTGGTTCACAGACTCAGGCAGATCCGTCGTCGAGCGCCGCCCTTCCTGTCCGCCAGCGCGCCAGGGCTCAGGCAAACGCTGCAGCACTCGCCGACGACGAAGATGCGGAGCTGCACTGGTTCGCACAGTTCGTTCTCGACCGGGAGATGTAGACTCGGAAACACTCTGGATTCCAGGATTCTTCTGGCTTCGACGCATCTTCGAAATGCGCTTTCACCATGATGCAGTACCTAGAATGCGAATGGCAAGGCTTGATCCTGAGCTCAGCGATTCCCGCTCACTTTCCAAGATGGTACATTGACAACGGCAGCCTGGAGGCAAACGAGTTCTGAGTGTTTTTAATGGAGGTTGTTGCCCAAGCAAGTCGTCGACCGGGGCTCAGGCCTGGAAGTCGGATTGTGGAGGACATCGGCGCAGTGGTTTACCTCACCATCAAGGGGTTCTCAGGGCAGGGTCTAACGGATGCCAAGGACTCGGATCACCATAGCCACAGCCATAGCAGGATCTATCACAAGATTCTGCCCAATATCGTGAATCAGCAGCAGATCAAGTGATGTTATACGCGTACGAAATTGTCCCAGTGCACGACGTCCAGGGTGGATTACGATGCTTGCTGCCATTGGTCACCAAGCTTCGGCAGTCAACACTCGACAGAAATCTTGGCGTTAACGAGGTGAGATCCACTGCCTTGGCATCAACCTGGGACTCAGCCACACACCGAGACGAAAGCCCAGATACTGCAACATCGTAAAAACACTGTGGTCGCACAGCAGCTGGGGCAGAGAAGTCTAGCTGCAAACGAGCAAGCCTTTGTACGCAGAATCCAAAAATAACAGCAAACGACTACACACAGCCCCTGCCAGCTGACGACTTCCACCTGTCATGGCCCAAATCTGGATGAATTGAAGGACCTGGGAGTGGAATGTGAGACCGTCTGATGGCCACGAAGTGATGAAGGGAAGAGAAATCTATTGACCGCGGCGAAATATGCCAAACAGCCAGTCACTGCCGTCGCAAACCGGAGTATTCATTCGTTCCAACGCCTATCTGGATGGGCCATACATGAGCCACGCCAGCTATTTTCTCCTTTCTATCTGCGTCTCAAAACAGAACTCGTCTTCGCCCATAAAGGAGCCCAGAACGTTGGCCAAACTCTAGACGGCCCACACTGAGCAGCACAGTTCATCGCAGCATCTTGCACACATCCTTGCATACATACCGCAGTTGTGATCCGGACCAGGATGGCTGGCTCCGTTGAGGCGAGGTCGCTCTCAGATCTCAAGGACCTGGCCGACAACCCACCGCAATATCCACTGAAGCCTGGAGAGACGCCGCGAGAGTCGTTTACCCTTTATATCTCGAGAGTACCAGGCTCAAGAGGTATGTCGGCCATCGCAGGGAAGATTGGCGTCCTCGCTAATCATTGCGTAGATGTCATACTGTGTCCCCTGAGACCACAGGCCAAGAATGTCACAGGCGGAGACGTCGTCCATTCCCTCTACTACGTCCACCTGGATCTACCTTCGGACGAACAGCCGCCGGCACCCAGGTCTGCAACAGAGAGGAGTCCGCAAACGGCGATACCAAGGAAGCCTCTACCCAGCAATACCAAGGTCGCCGTGTCGGATAATCGATCTCAAGGCGCCGGCACCACATCACCCCCTCAACCTCAACCTGTCGCTCCCCTCGCAGTGCCGCCACAGGTGCCGTCTCTACAGGTCCCTGCGCCTGGGCATGGGCAGCAAGACACGCTCTACGATGCGCCGGTACTGGAGCACGCCGGACCTACTTCGGCCTACCACCCGGTTACGCCAAAGCCTCTCGGTCCTCGACCGATGGGAGCTCCGGCGGTCCCAACAAAAGATGACCATAGATCTACAGCACCGCCGCCCCCAGTGCCTACAGGTGCACCGGCAGGAGCCTCGGGATTAGCAGGCTATCACGCATTACCGTCTTCGACTTCCGACTCGACTAACCTCAACCACCCCGCCCCTTTCCCACTCCTGCGCTCGCTGTCGCCTACTAAACACCACTACCGACCGACATTCACACCCTACACCCTAACATTGATCCGCCGCGACCCCACGTCCGGCGACCAGAAGAATGTGGCCCGCATAACATCCTTCCAGACCAACATCCCCACACCCGACATGGCAGACCCGACCCTCTCGCCAGAGAACATGCCCCGGCCCGAGCCGCCAGCCGTGCACATCCGCGTCGACACGCTCGGATACGCCAAGTTCGGCAACTGGCCGACCCGCGCGGCGCTCGACAAGTTCGCCGCCGAGGGCAACCTCAACCTGAAGCCCGGAGAGACCCTGGTCGACGGGCCCGGGCGGCGGAGCAGGGGCACGTCGTTCAACATGCCAGCGACAGCGGGCCCCGTCCAGCAGCAGCAGCAGCAGCAGGGGTTCAACAGGGAGGTCAAGATGGCGTACGCAAGGACGTGGACGTCTAACATCAAGAGCGCGCTTCACATACGGCACAGGAGCCAGAGTACTAATGAGCGACGGCTCAGCGAGACGGATGAGCAGCAGTACATCGACGATCTTGTGCCTCCAAGGGCGCCGGCGATGCAGGGTGCTGTGCAGGGCCACCGCCGACAGGTCAGCACCGGGAGCACCGGGAGTGCGGAGTCGCTTGGCTCCGGGTCCGGGCGGCCGACGTCGTCTGGCATGCATGGGGGCCGGTCGTCGATGGGAGACATCTTTGGCACGTCGCCTACCTCGCCTTCGTCACCGCTTATTACGCGCCCCGGACCGGGACTCAGACCAAAGGGGTACGTGTTTGCGTCGCCGTGGGACGGGAGGTGCGAGTTCCGTACCGGCAGGGGCGGCAGGAGCCTGGAGTGCAGACATGTGCTTGGGTCCTCGAGCGCGGGGTTCGAGACGGCGACCGAGGGACATGGTGCAACGGGTACGAAACCCGTCAGCGAGTTGAGGTTTAACTTACCGGGCAGTACTGAGGGGATGACTGCGTTGAGCCACGGATACGGCCATGGGAGACATAGCTTTCACGGCAAGTTTGACAGGCTGCTGAAGCTTGATGCGAGACATCGGCCGGACAGCAGTGATGAGGAGGATGAAGGCGATGTGGCGCTGGACTTGAGTCTGGGCCGCGAGAGGGCTGGAGGAGGCAGCAGGGGTAATAGAGCCAAACTTGGCAAGCTGATATTGCATGATGAGGGGCAGAAGATGATGGATTTGGTGGTTGCTGCTAATATTGGGGTGTGGTGGGCTACTTGGGAGAGGGCGAGTGCATAATCTGATTTAGCAAGTTCAACGAGCGGGCATCAAGAGCGAGTAGAGCAATCACCATTTAGCCAGGCATCAAAAACAGAGCTCGACACCACTTGCAGGAGGGATGTCGACAATGACGATAATTTGCGCTGCGTTCCAGCATACCAGGTAGCACTCGAATCGGAGTCTCGGTTGATGACATGGCCGTCATTCAGGACACACGTGATAGGTCCCGTGCCTCCCCTGCAGCGGAGGAGGTGCAGCTCCACACCCAATCAACAAGCGTCTTTTGTAATCGCAGCTGGGCCCAAGCTCGAATTCCCGAGAGCACATCGCGGCAAAAACAACGTCAGAGCTCGTCGTCGTCGAGTCTCTGGGAAATCGCCTCCTTCAACCTCCACTCCGCCCAAAGCCAACTCTGCGCGCTCGAGGCAGGTCACGGCTCCTCGATTGACCTGTCCGTTCTACTGTAGAACCTCAACCGACCCGCAAACCGCGACAGGCCTCCACAAACCACAGCAACAATGCTCTCAACCCGACCGCTCGTCCGGGCCTCAGCCCTCGCCGCCGCCGCCTCGGCGCGCACCACAATCACAACCACCACGTCCTCACCGCAAACTATGCTCGCCGTCGCGCTCCTCTCCTCCCGCCGCACCTACGCCACGCCGGCCGGCCCGCCGCCCAAGAACTTCCGCCTCAAGCCGCAACCCGCCTGGGACCAGGAGAAGGAGGGCACCTTCAACAAGATCGGCAAGTACTTCCTGCTCGCCGAGATGGCGCGCGGCATGTACGTGCTGCTGGAGCAGTTCTTCCGCCCGCCCTACACCATCTACTACCCCTTCGAGAAGGGCCCCATCTCGCCGCGCTTCCGGGGCGAGCACGCGCTGCGCCGGTACCCGTCCGGGGAGGAGAGGTGCATCGCCTGCAAGCTCTGCGAGGCCGTTTGCCCGGCCCAGGCCATCACGATCGAGGCGGAGGAGCGGGCGGACGGGAGCAGGAGGACGACGAGGTATGATATCGATATGACCAAGTGCATCTACTGCGGGTACTGCCAGGAGAGCTGTCCCGTCGATGCGATTGTCGAGAGCCCGAACGCCGAGTATGCTACTGAGACGAGGGAGGAGCTGCTTTACAACAAGGGTACGTTTGCTTCTGCGGTTTTGGATTTGATGCGGCTGAGCCGGTTGCTAACGAGATGGCACAGAGAAATTGCTCGCCAATGGAGACAAGTGGGAGCCGGAGCTGGCTGCTACTATCAGGGCTGATGCGCCTTACCGATAAAGCGTTCACTGGTGGTTTGGTGGAGGGGAATGGCTGCGGTGTTGGGAAATGGACCGGGACATGGAAGGGCAAGAGGCAGATTGATGCTTCAGCGGCGCGGCCATTCCTTTCTGTACTGTAGACAAAACCTGTACATACATAGGCCTCAAATTCCCTGTGTTGAAAATGCCACGCGTCAAGCACTTAAACTCATAATCCTTGTTTGCCGAGTTTCGCTCCTTTGCCTCGTTCATGCCTACAACCTCGAATCTGATAGACCGAGCAGACCTCCTCACGTGACCGTCCCGTATCTCCGCTCCCGCATTTCCAATCGAGCCCAGCAACAAGCAAGTAAAGTGGCCCGAGCTCCAAACCATCAATTCCCCCCCGGCTGCTTTCCTAGCGAGATTTTTATCGTCACTCTCTCAAGTCGTCTACCTCATCAACGTCAACAACGATCCATAATCCACGCCCCCCTTCCGCAGCCACCACCTCCACCAGCAACGTTCTTCCCCTCCCACAGACAAGATGTTCCGCACAGCCATCCTCCGGTCAGTCTTCCGGCCCGCCGCCATCCGCGCCGCAGCTCCCAGGACACTCGCCGTCGCCGCGCCGAGATTCACAGTCGTTGCTCCCCGCGCCTCCGCGTGGGCCGTCGGCGCCGTCCGGAGTTATGCTGCCTCGTCGGGGCTGAGCAAGCAGGAGGTCGAGGACAGGATTAAGGCTCTGTTGCAGGGGTTTGACAAGGTTAGTTGCTGTTCCATCCGAGGGGGGGGGGGG